>JAIPRL010001386.1:56613-84941 GCA_025469235.1 Pemphigus obesinymphae | reverse complement strand
TTCAAAATTCGTAAATTTCAAATACTTAGTTGATATAATATTTAATAATTTGTAGGCACATCAAATTCATTAAAATAACCTATCAATATTAACTCTGGGCTTTACTATTTATTGTTTTATGTATAAGCGTATATAAAAGCATTAAGTTCCCAGCCCTAATTATTATAATTTTTTAATTTTTCACTACCAATTGTCGTACTATCAATTGTCGCATGCGGTCAATTGTCGTGCGATCAATTGTCCGCTATCTATTGACGGGACACCATAATAAATATCTCCTCGGCGTGTTCTTTTTGGGTTCAGCCTACTTGACTGTTGATTTTGGTCCTATAAAACTGGATTTCAAAAAAATCAATTTAATTGTGTATTACACAATTTCTAACTTCCACATATTGCAAATGGTTCTGATTCAGCAAAACAATACATATCCTTAAGACAGTTGAAATTTAACATTTAGCGGACACTTAAATCATTACTATAAACCTAAAATCAATAAATGCCAACAACGTGGTTTTCGAAATACACATGCGCAATTAATTGTGTACGATTTTCGTTATTTTCGATCTATAATAATTTATAATATGTTGTAGGAAATATCCAATTTAGACATTTTTAAATTGAAATTTTTTGACCACCCAGAAATTTCCAGAAAAAATTCCAAAATAAGTGTTTTACTATTAGTTTTTGTTTTTATTTACATTAATTTTATCTCGATAAAAGAGCAACCTTATAAATGCTAATTTATAATGAAATTTCGGAATTCATGCTTTATCACTGTCAATAATCAACTACATAGTGGTATTATGTGTATATGTTTTCAAAATTTCATGGTATGAATCTATAATATTTTATACATTTTATAAAAATATATACCTATGCTGAAATTTTTTTTTTAATTTCTTGAATGTGAAATTTTCGAATTTTTACAATACTAAGTATAAGTTACAAATGCAAAAGTGTATTTTAATTTAAGGTAACCAGTGTTTAATGTATTGAAATAATGGCAGTTATAAGTTGTATTCATAATTATTATGTTTAATTTTTTATGATGTTGAGCTAGGTATTCAAAAATGTTATTTTATACATGATTATATTTTTCTTATTTTTAAGCCTGAGTAAAGCTCGAAATTAATTATTTTTAACATGATGTAATTTTTTTTATGTCTGAATACATTATTTCATATAGAAGAAGTCAACAAAAAATTGTGGAGTTCCAAATTTTTTGATACCTAGAAAACTGGTCTAATTGGTACTTTGAAGAAGTTATTTTTAAAATTTTTCATTAGTTTTCTTAAGCGCCAAGGAAAATTGAATTTTATAAAAGAGATATATTTAAATTATATAAATGTATAACAGAATAATAAATAAAATTGTCATAGCTACCATTTTTTAAAGTTATATTATAAGAACTTCTCTCAAATAATAAATATAGTAATTATAATACACTATTTTGTTCTAAGACCAAAGAGACAATTAAAACGAAATCGGTTACATTATTATTTGATTGCAATAATATTTTACTACATAACTGTACAAATGAATGTTCTAATATGTTATGATTTTCTATCAATAATCTAAATAATAACATTTCGAAAAATGCCCTATTATTAAAATTTAACAAATAACATTATTAGTAAAAAATATAGTAAAAATATTTAGTGAACTATCATTTTACTTAATTTTACTCAAAAAAAAATGTTAACTAAAATTATAATTTTTTTTTAAAAGACTTTTAACTTAACTCAGTTATAAAAATTTAAAAGAAACTTCAGTCCACTCAATAAATATTTTTTTAAGCTGAAAAAGTAGTAACTCAGTACAAAAGAAGTAACATGCCTAGCTCCTATGTATGTACATTTAATATATACAATATAGACCACATGGCAGGGTTTTGAAAGAATATTCGGTTATTGCACAAAAATTACAGTACCGAAACCGAACATTTTAGTTATTTAAAGAACCCTTATAAGAACTCAAGCCCTCATTATAAAAAATTATTATTAAATTCTTAAACCTTTTATAAAAAAATTTCATTTTATTTTATTTTTTTCATATTTAAATCAATTTACACCTATATAGTGTACGTGTTAATTATATAGAATGAATAGAAATATATATAACAATGTATACTAATTCTTTACTTACTGTATACTAGAAAATTGATTATTACATCGTAGAGTATAATAATAAATTAATATAATATATAATATAGTATAAACAACATTTTTACTATGCCTCCCTTCTTTCTGGGTTACATTTCCGCGGGCACCATTATGTTGAGAATTAAGCTTGACAAATAGTTAGAAATATTAATTTACATTATAATATACTAAAATGTATACAATTACACAACATGTAATTACAAGTTATAAGTTATAACCCTACAAGATAAAAGTCAAATGTCTATTTTATTAATTTTTATAGAACCTATTTAGAAACCGGTTCTATTTAGAACATCGGTTACGGAACCAGAACTGGGACCAAATAAACTTAAAAGTTCCAACCCTTGCCATATAGGTAAAATTATATATTTACACTAATAAAATACAACAGTGTATTAACAGTGGTTGTCTTTAAATATGTTTCAAATTCGATATTTTTATATTATATATTATTATATTTTAATAACAATTGTAATTACCAGTTTAGCGATAGAATATAATATGGTAATGCTTTTTTTTTTTTAACTAAAATATAGACATTTTAATTTTAATAAAGGGAAATAATGATGATAGGCTAAAAGTAATATAAGAGTCAATGAAGGTGACGTATATCACTAATTTCTCCCCTAAGTATGTGACCGCTGAACCACGGCTGACTCGTATTATTTACAAATATACCGGTTGGTACAGGGTCATACGTAAATTGCGCCAATCGATAATAAAATAATATATAATATAGAAGTATATAGGTACGTATACATATACTTATTCAAAGTAATAAAATATTAAAGCGTTTGAGTCGTATTAGTGTTTCACTTGTCGTTATATAAATTATAATTCAATTTTTTTCCTTAAAATTTACTTAACGATGCATTCAAATCATATGAAAGTACGAATACTACATACATTTTATGTATAAATGTTTGTATTTATATTGACAACGTTTATTTTTTCTTTATTTATTATGTGTACATTGATGCTAAATATAAACAACTCCTCCAGAAATTTATTACTATACTTAATATTTTCCTGGCGAAATTGATGTACACCTTTTTGATTTGCGATAAATACACCAACGCCAGTATTGTGTGCAGATAAATAAAATATTATCTAGATACAGATACAAATAAATCATTTTAATACTATTTAGATAAAGATAAATATAACTAAATTATTTTTATCTTGATAAAGAAAAACAAATCTAGATAAAAATCAAATGAAAATATTTTTTTTTTCGCGAATTTTGGAACCGGTAACCGGTTTTTTCTGAAAATCAAATATCGATTCGCGGTTTTATTTCTAAATCAAAGGAGTGGTCATTGGTTATACCGGCAATCATATGTCAAAAACTATAGGTCCATTTCCATCATACACCACTTAGCAAAACTATTTGAATCTATCGTTTACTCTCGTATTAAACGAAGTTTAAATCACTTTATAATAGATAAATAATACGGACTTAGACCTAGTAAGTCAACCATCACTAGTGGTATCGTATTTACATCATATATATCTGAAGTAATTAAACGTAGTGGTCAGTTTGATAATATTTTCGACAGTTAAAAAAAAAGTTTTTGATATTGTTGACCAGGTTTTCCTATTCCGTGAACTTTAATTCCTCGGCATAGGAAACCCACTAATGTTCTAAAGTTCTACATTAGTAATAGACAATAGTTAACTAAGGTCCTTAATACTGTCTCAATATTAATTATATAAAATTAAAATTGAAATTAAATAATTAATTCAAAATCTGATGATGACTTACGGTCGAAATTAGTTGGTATTTATAATATTTTTTTAATACTTTCGGCACATTTTTTATAGTAGGTGGTACCTACTAGGTATGTATTAATTTTACTTATATATATATTTATTTTTATAAGAATATTAATTTGTTTGAATAAATTAATATTTATTTTTATCAATATTAATTGGTGTACCTTCCGGTCTTTCTCGGTATGATCATTTAAGTATCTTCCTTTTCATCCTATTCATCAATTCCTTTGAAAACTGGATCTCTAATTCTAAGCTTCTATTATTTTCTGACAATATAAAAATGTATCTGGCTATAGTCATTCCTAGTAGTTCTCTTCAATCTAAACTGGATATATTTATAATCATTGATTAATTAGTACAAAACGTAATGGTAACGATAAGCACAAATTTTTTCGTTGTTACTGCATTGATTTTGAGTGGTATTACTCATTTCATATGCAATTGAAAAAACACATCATTACCTAAATTAAATAACTAAATTATTTTTATTTTGACCAAAAATCGATTCGCGGTTTTATTTTTAAATAAAAGGAGTGGCCATTGGTTATACCGGTAATCGAAAATTATGTTTTGGATTTTGAAATGCACTGGTAATCTTTTTATGACATTATCGGTAATTTTAAAAGAATTAATGTTAAAAGTAAAGAAAAACCCGCTTTAGCACCCTTCCCCAAAAATGCAAAAAATAAAATAAAAAATCATTATTTATAGAGTATTATTTGTTTTTCTTATCTTCCTTTTTATCATTTATATTGATAATAATTAAATCATTATTTTATAATATTAAAAAATCAAAAATCATTTAGATGTTTACACATACCCGTGAATATTTTTTAAATTGTAAGTTTTTTGGTGTTTACCCCCATTATTGTATTTACCTGTAATTGCATAAGCGTATTATATTTAAATTTCAACTGTAGTTTTAATATTAAAATTAAATTTATAGATGTAGTATGGAATATAAATAGAGATACATAATAGGTACATATAATTCATTATATATTCTAAATATTGGGCATAAGTTAAAAAACATTTTTTTTTACCTTATGCATGACAACAGGACATGTTTTCTTAAAAACTAATTAGAAATCGTCTACTTCGGATCTATTCGATGTACGAGTACAATTAATAGGTATTTAATTCACAAAAAGTCCTTTAATCTTTCATACATAAGTACAATAATTCATTTTTTTTTAAAAAAGCTGAGCGCCGTAATAATCCTTTAAAAATTTCAGGACGTATTATGTCGGGTACCTACTCCCTAAATTAACGTAATGTTTTCGTTTTAAATGTTAATTACTAACAGTTATTAAATTTCCCTTTACCGAAATCATGGGAAAAAGTATAATAAAAATAAGAGAATGAAAAATTTACATATGAGCAGCAATGAGCGCATTTGGCGCAGATGTACATAATGAAATTCACAAACTCCCTCGCCATGCTAAAAATTTAAAATTCTGATATATTATGTGTCGCTAAGTCCTTTTGCCATTTAACCATCGAAACGTATAAGAATAACATTCAAAGTATGGATTGTACATATAACGCCGTCTATTGTGTACATTAAAAAACAAATAAATGCGTGTTGTATTAAACTTCATAAATTATTATAAAGCTTTGAATATGTATGTATGGATTTATCCTTTAAAATTACAAAATAAATAAATAATTTATAATGTACAGACATTATATTAAAATAGTTTAACAGATGATTAATTACCGTATAGTTAAGAATACATGCGTAGAGTAAATAATCACAAAACATCACTTGGTAAGGTACCTAAATTTTAATCATTTACTTTATACATAATGTATTATACGGTATAGTACTCATTATTATATTAGTGTCGTCACAAAAACGCTGTTCGTGTTATCACGCTAAATTGAAACAATTCATCCAGAACGGAATATTCAATGTTTTAACTTCTTCAGTATTTAATTTCAAGAAAATACAATATTTTTCGAGTCTTAAGTAAATAGTAAACAGTTTATTTTATAAATACAGAGTTTGAAATATTCTTTGAACTGTATAAGCTTGCAGCGTTTAAATTATAATTTATTATACTAATAGCATATAATATTTATATTGTATACACTATATGCATCGTTTTTCACTAATTTTTGTTCAATGATTGCGATTTTAATACTCTTACTGAAATGAAACAAAACAATATTCTAAAACGTATACTCATAATTGTATTTATTTTCATGAATCATTTTCAATATATATATATAAATTAATAAATTTATAATTATACAAGTATTGATACAAGTATAATGTTTAAATATTTATATTAGTAATTACTATAATACTAGTTTCCACAAAATTCCATCATGGGGATTCCAAAAAATACAGTCGAATGCTGAATTTTGAACAATATTATACTGATATTATTTTATAGGTTAGATACTCAGTATGTATATACCTAGATAGGGAAAAAATTAATTCATTAAGAAAATGTTTAACTCTTTTGGTTAATTACTTTTACCACTCACAAACCAGCTCACCAAGTTTAAATTATATTTGTGTAAAATTTACTTATTACAGTTAATTTTACATCATCATCAAGTTTAGTAAAAACAATTTCAAATTTAACATTTCGTTATCGATTTTTGTGAGATCACTGTGCACCTATATTGCAACTACAATTTGAATATAATAACTCAATATTAATAAATATTATTATATAGGTAATCGGTACTCAATATTTAAAAAAAAAGTACAGCGTGTTAAAATGTATTACATTTTATTGATAAATTTTAAAGATTCAAATCCTATTTTGCTTAATAGAAAAAAAATCGACTTTTTTAACCGAGTCAAGTCGATAATTTTTTCTCTAGCTTTTATACGTATAACGAGTTAATATAATTTTTGTTTTACGTGGGTTTACTTTGGTATTTAATTTAATTTTTGTCATTAACTTATTTATCTTTGATTATATACTCGTATTATATAATATAATTTATACTGTACCTACATTAATGTATATATATATAGGTATGTATGACTATGATTTGTGTATAGAGTGATTTTATTTTTTTACCTCGTGATACTTTTACCAAAATGAATTATCCGTTATGAGTGATTTATGTTAAACAAGAAAAAATATTCACTACATTAAGGTCGTTTCGTTCCATTGCACTTCGGATTCAAACATTGAAGATTTTACTAAGTTTTCGACAACACAATTATATTAGCTGATTTATTTTTTCTTGAAACTTCTTTCTTTATTGCCATTTCACCAATAATTGTATATTTTTCTTTGATTTTTTTTTTTTTAGTTTTTACGTATTATTTAGAGTATAAAATGCAACACAAATAAAATAAAACAAAAAGTGCAATGCCCTAATTTGTACTAATATTTGTATGCTCTTGCAAACCAATTAAGTGTCATTTGAACCAAATTTTAATTCAAATCTCGAAGTGTTAATGGTATTCGATATTTATTTCGGTCGTTATACTATCTGAGCATGACCTGTATTAACAATAAAATGCAATTACTGCGTTTCAAGTTATAACTCCTCAGATGAGGAAACTCCAGTTATCGGTATTACCCCATTCTACTAACATTCACATCCACGATTAAAAGGTAATATCATGCAGTGATATGGACGTTTTTCTTCCATGGCACTCAATTTCTTACTATCACATCTTGTCCGAGTACTTCAATAGGCTCAGTCTATGAACTTTACGATAATTGCAAGCATTAATTTATATACTAATGGTATTAATCTATATTATACTAACGGTGTTAATATTTATACGATGAACATGAAAAATCACAATACATATACCGGTCAGTCAATTACTTTCAAAACTCACCGGAAAATAACATAAAGATTATATTATATATATATACCAGGTTACCTATACATTATATAGGTAACGTAAAATTATACCTTGTCATCGGTTAAAGTGGCTGTAAAAAAACAACGATATGAGAAAATCTAATTTCAGGTATAAGATACGTGCCAACGTGTATATAGGTGATTAAAATTGTAAAATCTGTAAGATAGATACTTATATAATATATAGGTAGTCACTATAGCCATTATATTATGTACTCAAGTATATTCATGTATATTATATATATACACCTTCAATTACAACGATTTGTTTTCCTGCCATGTAGTATACCGTATACAATCAATATTATCGTCATCGTTCGCCAAGAGGTATAACCAGACGCATACTTTTAACATATTACGATAAGTCATTTTCTATATTCGAAAAAATCGTTTGTTTTTAATGGTATCTAACTGGTATTGAGTTTGATGTTCGTATGCATAACGAATATAATTGAATAATTCATAATTCCAAGATTAAAACAAAAGGCCAGCGATCCAAACGTTAAGTCGAAAGAGCATAAAAAGTATCTTTTTATATATCTAATACAAATTTTTGAATACGATATTTTACTCGCACGTATTTTTTTCTAAACAAATTAGGTACCTAAATGTTTTTCTTTCGTTTCGAACACAACGTTCGACACTCGTTATGAATGCTATCATCGGATGTTCAATATAAAATGCATTATGTATTCAATGAATATTTTTATATTTAATGAATAGACGAAGAAAAAACACTCGTTCTTATAAGCTACCATGGTTATCTATACACTGCACGGTCACACACATCTACACGGTATAGATAACCGTGTACACTACTAAGATTGAATATATACGCCGATGAACATTTATCAGACGAACAATAATTCATAAAACCAGAGAATATCATTGTACGGACATTGATACAAAGAAATTGCCCTTGGTATATTACACTCGCCGTAAAAGAAAAACAAAGATTTTATATATGATCCTCAAATTGTCGTTATACTTTAAAATAAATTCAAAAACAAAATATACTATTAGGTATACCATAAAACGTTATATATATATATATATGAAATCTGTATAAACTGAAATTTAAAAACTGCCTGCCAAGTTACTCACATTTACGGTACCTATTGTTTTAAGTAGGTACGTATGTAGGTAAAAGGGAAAAAAGGACTGCATTTAAATGTAATTTATGAAATTGTACAAATTTAACATATTATCAATCTTACACATACCCATATTTATTTATTTATTTTAGCAGATATTATTGACTATTACAAAATTATTAATATTTTTGAAAGAAAAAACCATATTGTTCAAAAAAGTTGAATAATTTACATTAAATGTAATAGAAATCATATTATGAAATGTATAGAGCTGATATCTTGGAAGTTTTTACACGTTAAAACTATTGTACCGTAAATATAATCTAATTTTCGATAAATATGTATTTTCTCGACCGTAAAACTCAACCCCTTTTAACCCTTCAACTAAAACAATGGATAGAGAGGCCCTACACAAGTCCAGGTATTTTATCCCTGTGTGGTGACATAAATGGTTAATATTATGAGAAAAGTTAGAACAATGACGTTAAAATAGCTCGATCATCGTGTATAACCAATATGTCATTTATTATAAGTTGGTATTTCGGCATCGAATTGTCTTTAAAATGTTTGAAATGACGAAAAATACATATAAATATATATTTTTATTATAAAAAATATGGCCAATATGCAATATACATACGCATATTTACCTACGTATATACAATTAATTTACTTAAATTACTTTTAATTTATTTAAATACATTTCTGGCCGAAATGCAGATTAAAAATTCGTAATTTAACTACAGTAGTAGGAACAATAAAAAATATAATATTAATTAGTTTTTAGAAAATTCTGATAATAACTCAAGTAGGTAAATAGTGGTAGGTAGGTACCTATATAATTATACTTTTACTTTTTTCCCAAAAGGTTCATTACATTTTAATAATAATTTTAAGTAAGAATTCCATGGTTTAAAAACCAAAAGTATTTAAAGTTAATTTGTTGTTTTGCATTAGTTGCACTGAGGGCGTAAAATTTGTTTTTAATACTCCCCCTAGGTTAGGTTAGGTTAATAATATTACATTTTATTATCGTAATTTTTGTGCTTATATACAGCATGGTACCTAATATAACGGTTGCCCCGAAATACGGTATAGTAATCATACTAGTGGTTTTGAAAGTATGGGAGTTGAAAAGATATTATAACGATTGAAGAGTATATAATATTATTAGAGTGAAGCAAAAAATTTAATTCACAAAAACTTACAGAAAAAATAAAGGTCATTGGGTATTACATAAGTAGTGTATGGTACACTATACCTATAATAGTATATACACTTATACAGCAGACAGGTATATTATATAATATTAATTCGATATTATTATATGATTCTACAGCATTCATTTTCAAAATTTCAACATTTGAAGTGTTAAATAAGGTGCTATCTAAATACTTTTTCGATATCCGGTAGTTTGTCGATATGCCCCGCCGATGCGAAAAACCAATTCCAAACCTAAATGATTTTCGAACACGGTATAATAATTGTATTGCCTAGTAAATGCTGTTAAAAAATATATAATATTTTCTCTTACAAAGATAATATACGATAAATGAAGTTCTGTAAGTTTTCCAAAATTATAATAAACAATAATTATAAAGCTATACTTAAGTATATATTGAAATTACACAAAATGATATTGTTTCAATTAAATTATACAGAAAATGATTTTTTATACTAAAAAGCATAAATAATAAAAATTTGAAAAAAAGTCGATAAGTACCTACATAATTAAAAGTAAATTAAATTAAATTGCATAAGGTATAATTTTGTTTTTAGTTTCTTATCTTCAAAATTGTTCCATTGAGCCACTAAACATTGTTTAATGTTTTCAAAATTGCAAGATCTCCGATTGTCCGTTGGCAAATTTTTATATTTTGAAAAACTACGTTCAACGTCAGTGGAAGTAATTTTTTATGTGCATATTTTAAGTAAGTTATATCGTGACCAGTCATATCATCTGAAAGACCATATAAGTTCTAAAAATACGATATATGTAGTATATGTATATTGTATATATATATACAATTTAAGAGTGTTTTAATTACATTACCATTAATCATCAAATATGCACTTAAAATTAAAAAATCACCAAATGTGCAAAAATATGGACTATAAACGTTTGATATTTTTTTCGCGGTATCTTGAAATTAATTTATATCTTACTTAGCAATAAATCTAATAGCCCGTAAAATACATGCAAATCCAACAATTTCCGAGCCCTAGTTATTACATTTTTATAAAATTATATGCACTTTTAAATTAATATTTTGAAAAACTAAAATGGTGTTTGCCTTGGATATCATTAATTTAAGGCGATATTTGTTATACCAAATGTAAATTAGAAGCATGGCTATTGAAAAAAATTCTTGAATTGTATTTAAAAATTGTTAATAATATCCTATTGCTATATATAATATAGCCAATAATAAAACAAGGTTTATAGAAAAATCCACTGAATATATAAATATAAAGTTAAAATTATAATTTAATTAATTTAAATAAAATTTATATAGGTATCTCGATGATTATGAAAATTATCTGTAAAACTGCAAGTTTATTTAGTGAAAATTGTAACCAGTTAAGCTATAACTATAATGGAAGAAATAATTCTAAATCTACATAACCGTGTTAATGGATCAAAAATTAGAATTTCAATCATTTTTTAAATAGTTAATGCCTGTCATTGAAAATTAATGTATTCTGATAGTTTTACATACGTTTTTTGGTTCTAGGAATTATTCAAGATTTGATCATAAAATCGTATTTTAATACCGATAGAAAATAATTTGTTTGCTTGATTCGAATTATCCATTTAGAATGAAGACATTTAAAATTCACCTAAACGATACTATTTTATTATATATAGTGCAATGTAAATTTTTTTTTTTATTTTAAATATCATACTATTGAACACCTGTACTTACTCGTATTTTTAGTTCTGTTCAACTGTGTATGGATGACGATGTATCATACAATATTGTTATTGCAAAAAATGTGTGTGTACCTATACTCTGCAATACGGGTTAACTGAATAATATCGAAAATTGACCGTATAATTGTGTTTATAAGTATAATACAAATTTAAACTAGACAAATTGACTACTGAATGAAAAAAAAATTAACTTGTCGAGTCAACAATTTTAAAACGAAAAAAAAATCAACATTTTAACTCAACTTATTGTTAGGTAACTTATATTACTATACTGCAGTTATGTAAAACGTTAATTTTTCAGTTAAACAACTGTTGTTTAACTAATAATATAGTTAACGCCTACCTTTGTTGTTAACAGCTATATATTGGATGTGTTTATTAGAAGGAATTACCGATTTTCGTCACTTACGGTTGTATGAAATCGTTTTCGTCTGAACGATATATATAATATGTGCTGACTCGAATAGGATAAGCCTGCACGGGGTCGTCTTTAAGTAAATATATGTGTCCTCCCCGCGGGATTTAAACAAAAAGAAAACCAAATATCGATCGAGTTTATAGTTTTTCACATGTTCTCCGGGTCCCTCGTATTTATGGTTTGGTAATTTAAGGGGTTGTCAGATGATTACGTTTTATGTAATTTACTAACACACATGCCGCGGTTGACAAAAACAAACAACGTGTGGTGCCGTGATGTAGTGGGGCTGCTGAGTAGCTGCTTCATTTTTTAATTCCCGAATTTTAGAAAATACGATTATATTACATACACAGTGAAATATAACAAAAATGTATATTTTTCGGCCTTCAAAACGAATAAGTGGGTCTCATAACTATTAAAAATATTGAAATATGCATTTAATTGTACACGAAAGTATTCAATGAAAGTCTAATATATGCGTTAACATATTTTAAGATTTAAACCGACAAATCATAGACCGCTTATATTTGGGCATTTCAAAAGTAAATGACACCCCACACATTTTATAAATATTTAAAATATATAATATATTCAGGAAAATTAAATTATTTAAAAAAAAGTTTACGAATATTTTTTTTCAGCCAAGAATTTAACGTTTCTGAAATATTTGCTTATAATATTTTAAAAATATTTTCTTTCAATGAAATCACAAAAATTGAAAAATAAAATCCAACAGCTGAGGAGGACATTGGTGCGGCGGAGTGGCCGTAGTATGATGTTGGATTATTCCCCTCACGCCGAGAGGTGATTGAAAATCCGTAACGAATTGCTAACTATGGAACCGGGGATCGAACTGCTTTTGCCTACCCTCGTACTGAAATCGCACACGCCTCAAACACATCATTCACGTTCACAAATAATTTCCAAATTTGGTTTTTGCTGCAAATCTTAATTACCGCGATTGGATTCGGACATCACCTATACGTAACAAATTTTTGACCTACGCTTAACCGATCAAGTTACACTACAGTAATGCAAACGTATTCGGAATTTTTGGATACATAAATGCTCGATAATCGCTGTAAACCGTAATATTTACGGGCATGGCAAAGAAGGGGAAATTTTTTGACCAGCTGCAGTGCATTTAATAGCAACCAGAATGATCTCGGACCAGTGACGAAATGTTATGCACATTAAGTTATATAATTACTAAAAGAGTCACTTTTTTGGGTAGCCAAAAACCGAATTTTGGATTGCTCATAACTCTTGGGAAAATTAACCTACACCTCGTGGTTTTAACTACCCCCTTTTCGCTTAAAACCTTCATCCATGGATGCCCATTGGGAGGCCAAGGGAGGAACATGACCCCGCCGAAGAAACCCCAAAAGAACGACTTCGAGTACGTTTTATGCCAGAATATATAATACACGTTTATATCAGTCCAAGCATAATATGACTCTTATTAAACTTGCAGTTCAAAAATATCCCCTCCTTCACCGTGCCTATATTATCGTATACTATTCCACGGGCATTTATGTATAGGTACTCTCAATTCCACGAAACCTTTATTGCAGGCAATTAAATATTTTTTTACCAATATTTTTAATATACCTATTTTCAAAATATTTACAAAATATTACATTTAGCATTTTTTGCATTACCTAAACATAATAAAATATATACACAATATTTTGTCTGAAATATTTTTTTGTACTCTTCAACAAACGTTTTGAATATATTTTAAATGATCACTTCAAAAATATTTCTTGTAATCATCAAAAAATATTTCGAAAATAATAATTTTCCAAATGCTGTGTGAGATGTTACTAGAAAAATCAAATATACGCACGAAACGATTTGCCTCTAGACTATTGATTTAATAAAACTGAAACAAAATTGTTATGCTCACGTCTCACGGTCGGTAATGTAAAAGATAATAAATGTATGTATATTATTTCATTCCACCAGAAAATTTACCAATTTATAACCAAAAATGGACGTGACGTGCAATTTCCAGATGGTTATCTAATAATGACAAATTTATCATTATACCTTACGTCAGTCGTGTGTGCGTGTATCGTGCGGGCGGTATCGCGCTGCAGCCATAAAATATGAACCATTACATTTTTTGTTTAAGATTTGAATAAAAATATGCAAAAAAGCCCTGATAACAAAAATATGCAATACCTTAATATAGACAAGAACAAAATATGAAAAAATATGCAATAAAATATTTTTGGAAATATCATTGAAATACATTCATGTCATGAGACACATTTGTGTGGAACTAGATATTAAATATACTCATTTCATACAAACACGCAATTATATTATATTATATAATGTTTCGAGCACTCCAAATAATTAATCGTAAAATAAACACGATTCGTACAAAAATAAGCATTCCTGTCAATATTCATATTTTAATGTTTTTAAAACAATTTTCACAAACTATTTTGCGAATCCAGTATCGTATCGCATATATAAACCATATATGTGTAATGTGTGTATATTTGTGCAGTGTTTTATTGTATTTTGACAATCGAGAATTTGTCTATAGGTAAACGAAACTATTTAACTAGATTTAAATTTCCAAAGTAATCTGTTAACGTTTAAGACGAAAGGTTATACTTACATTATATTCACACTGACTTCGGTTGGTTAGTCATCCTTAGCATCCGGAAATCGTATGATCGATCCAACTCAAACTGGTACTACCCTTTCGCCTCCACCACCTCCTTCTTCTTGTCCCTGCAATTTTCTCAAATAAAAAAAAAAATTTTAAAAGTACGTATTTGCGTTAAATATTTTTGGTGATTTTATTTTTACTTTTTAAGGATAAGCGATAACACAATTTCATCCGAGATCTCTGTAGTATAATGATCAGTGAATAATATATTGTTATTTTTTTGTCCCTGTAGACCAGCTTGTTATCGTTATATTATTTTGTATTTTATGCCAACACGTGGAATCGTATGCAATTTCAATTATCTGAACATAGCTGATGTTATAAAGATGTTATTCAAATAAAAAAAAAATGACCTATACGCGACATTATGCGACGCGACTAAATGTAATAATTATACGAGTTATAGTAATTATCTGGCGCACATTATACGATTATTTTTTTTTTGAACTTAGTCTATTATTCAATCGTCATCGATCAATCTGTGTCTACACCTATGTATTACGTATTATTAAAATACCACTTAAAAATAAATACAAATATAATAACAATCATATCGAGTCTTTAAAGTAATCGCCCCTCAGGCATCACAAGACTTTTATTTTCACTCGTATAAGCTAATTATGTATAAAAAATAATAGTTGTGTACGTACTATTATTAAATAAATTGAAAATAACTACATGTAAATTATGTTGGTACACAAATCGAATGTCTCGAGTGTTTATTTATATAGGTATAAAATTGATTATAGATTTTAAATTGTGAAATTCGTATTTTTAAAATAAAATATTTTAATTTATGTTTATGATCTATTCAAACGAATGTCATACCTCTCATATGGGTTATAATTTAAAAATTAATTAGACCAATCGATACCAAAATTAACATAATATTTATGCGATTAATTAATTGGGCCACAATAAAAAACGTAACAATATGTACTAAATTATGCATATTAACGGTATATAAACAAACTAATAATTATAACTTAAAATTATAAATAAAGAAATGTATGACATATAGACGCAAAAAATGCATCACGTTGGTATATCTAAATAAAATTATCAAAGCCAATAAATACAATATAATTATATTATTAAACAAATTTATAAATTCTTTAATATGTCAGAAAAATATATCTTAATCGAATCGTTATGTCGATATGTATTATTTTACCGAACACATTTTTAACCACGGAGAATCTTAGAGTAGACTATATAGATATCAGATAACATTGTATTAAAAGTGCGTAGATTGATATATATAGGTATTTTATTATTTGCTATGGAATATTATTCTTGATTATGTCATTATTTAAAATGCAAATTTAAATATCTTCGGGGGGGGGGGGGGGCTTGGATAACATTTCAAAGAAGAATTTAATTTAAAAATATCAAGATCAAATACCATTCCTATATGTATATATGTATATAGTAAAATGTAGATGAGAACCATTGGCATTTGGCTGAACAACTAATGTGGGTCGCTGGTACCCTCTAGCCGTAACATAGTATTTAAAGTAAGTTAGCTATACTTATATTATTTTATACGTTTTCATTTGGAATATTTTTTTTGATGAAAATTCAGTAGAGATTTTAATTTAATTTTTTTTTTTTTTTTATTAGTGATAATATTTACATACTTTATTGAAAAATGAAAAATATTTACTTTACACGTTATAAACTGCGTTTTAATAATGGTAAAATTATGAATTTCTACGATGATTTTAATTATATATTAAAAAATATTAATATCAGCTTCAAAATGCTTTTGGATTCATTATTTATTTTTCAAATATTTTTCTTAGAATATAATTTTCTATGATGATTTTTATATTTACAAAGACTTATCTGAAAAATTATTTTAAAAATTCATTGAAAACTCTTCGGAAAATTCTTAGAATAGTAATTATGAGTAGAATTTACAATTTCAATTTCCTAAAATTATTTGAGAGGTTTTTAAATTTATTTATATATCTATAATATCTAGCTATACACAATAAACAACAGCAGCATCATTTAAGTAATATGATTTTTGAGAAGGCTAGAATCAAAAGTTACGAGATTCCTAAACAATTATGAAAACTAAAATGCATTAATTTTATGTAATTTAGGCTAAAAATTTGAATCTGACTTAAAAAAAACAACGACATTTTCGTTATTATTCATTCATATTTTTAGGTTGATGTTTGGAAAATGTGAATTTTGATAACAAGATGTAGAATTTGCTTATTTTATAAATTCAACGGATATAACGAGTTACCGATACCAAACAATGATTATATCTAAATTGTTGTTATTCTGTGATAATATACATTTTTATCAGATTATAAAAAATGCACCTGCAGCAAACTATACCTGATTCACATAATCCAACAAAACACGTGCATTTTAATACCTACTATAATTATTACGTTTAAAGCAAAATCTACATAAATTCCATTATTTATACAAAAATTTACTACAAAAAGCACACATAAACCTTGTGACTATATGTTTTGCGACTAGTTTGGTTCAAATTATAAATCTTATACAAAGTTCGAATTTCATCCTTATTATCACATTTTCCATATTACCAATAATTAAAGTACTATACATAACTATTTCATTTAATCGGTTACAAAATTATAAATAAACTAAATCCAAATTTATTACCGAAAGTATAACCAAAGTGGCGAATACGATATTTTAATAAAATGCAATAACCCTGTTACATTTGGGTGAAAACGAAGCATCAGAATTGGGTTTCAGTCACTAGGGAGTCATTACAGGTCGTAATATACTAATTGAACAATGGTGTATTTAGAATTGTGTTGCTCTATACACGTTTATTATTTGTTGACTCCATCTGATCTGCCTACTGCATGCAATAAAAAAAAAAAGAAATAAAAATGCTATTTCTATAATCATATTTGTATGTGTTTTTAATATTTGATTTCTAAGAGTTTTATTATTTTTTATTTGTTTTGTACTATGTCTTATTTCATAAAATGTCTATTATGTTAAAAAATGTATCGTATATTATGTTATGGTCAAAGATAGATGATAGACAATCATAATTTCCTAACTATGTGGATGTACTTATTGAAAAATAATCGGAACCCAACTAGTATATTGCTAAAAGATATCCGTAACCCAAATAATGTATTACCTACCTACAATTTTAATTTCGGGATCCACAACTCGGATGCAGCTCGTGAAAATACGCCTGTATATGTACGGTATTGAAACAAACTGATAACAGAATATAAATCATGTTCCTAACTCATTTTACAATTTTAGATTCTGAACGTACCGCAGAAGTCATTGATTTTAAAATAATGTTTATATCTTTTATTTTAATGGTTTTTTTCTGTAAGCAAATTTTTGACCGGAAGGAGCCGAGGAATGGCTTTGGTGTTAGTATAATATGATATCGATAGGAAATCGATTCTAGATGGTACTCTTTATACATATCGTTTTTCGATTTTTCCAGTAATTTTCTTAGAGAAGAAGAAAAAAAAATTCTACTATTGTATGTATACTGTATACATACATATAACGTGTACATACATATACATACATGCGTATACTGTACATAACTATATACCTACAAAGTACAAACTAATATTTCTATACGGTGTATGACTCGCATACGCACTGTAAACATTTGTATACGGTGTAAAATGAAAATTTTTACATCCTCTTATTTCCCAAACTCTATATTATGCTCAGATTTGCATATTCACGTATCAGGGGATCGTAGCTATCCACCGTGTATCATTGGGCTGGTTCGGTAATTATAACCAGCTTGCACCAGCGACATGCACACAGTGCAACATACCGTTATACGTACATACGGATACGAAAAAAGAAAAATGCCACTCCACTCAGGGTCGTTTTTTTTCTTTTTAATCGAATATGCAATGATTTGTCATCGTTTTCGAATTCAACACGTCCACCACCCGGGTCCCGCCCGACGTGCGAAATACTCCCACCCCTATACACTGCAGACAGACGCCCTGCTAGCCGTAATAGTACTGTATACTTTACATCCCCTACGGTCCGGACTATACCTATACTTTTTTTTATTTGCTTTTCACAGTTTACTGCCAAAATATTCGTGTACGCTCTAGTACGCCCGCACGGTATATCGTACACGATCAGTGTAATAGTATAATATTATTATTATTATTATTATTATTGTACGCGTCGTAGTGGTGTATGAAGTTTTTACAGGCGCTCGGCGAAATATACGCGCGCGTATTATAATGTAGCCGGCCCTGCGGAGGGAGCAAAATACGAGATGGATGCCGCGGGGACGGCGGGGTGACCAAGTTTTGCCGGAGGAGGCGGGTGTGCGTGTGTGTGGGCGGGGGAGGAGGGGAGTTCGAGTTTTGATGGCTTAGACGCTTTAAGGTCCCACCCCGGTCCCGGATGCTTGGGCCGCCAGAGAGTCGTAATAATAATATATTATATCGCGAGGCGGCGGTGGCGGTCGAAGGCATACGACGGACACGCCGCGTCGTGGCAACATTGCGCGGCGGCGGCACGAGGAGTTCCCCCGACACCCGACGCCTGTTCGCCGAGCGCCCTTTTCGGCACAGCCTCGGCGGTGTACTGGTGCCGCGAGCCGCGGAGAGACGTCGCGCCGTCGTCGAGGAGAAGAAAGAGAGGCGATCGTCGCCGCCACCGCCACCGCCACCGCCACCGTCGTCGTCGTCGTCGTCGTCGTCGTCGTCGTCGTCGTTCGTTGCCGTCGTTGCGAGGCAGCTGCTGCGCCTCCCCCCCTCCGCCGGCACACCCGTCCGTGCAGCCGGTCTCCCGTCCGCCGCCGCGTCGTCGTCGTTTGTCGGTAGTCGCCGCCGAACTCTCTCGCGCATTGCCGCTACACGCATCACGGGTACGGCCCGCAATCGACGACGCTCCGTTCAGTCGTATCGGCCGCGTTATCTCGTACACACCGTCGTCGCCGCCGCCAGCCGCATCGCCGACCGACCGGTGTTTTCGGGAGATTTTTTTCGGGGTTTTTTTTTTTTTTTTCATTTTTTACATCCACCGATCGGTCCGCGAATCTCGTTCACGGAACACTTTCGCGCGATAAATCGATCGAAATTTTCTTCTTTTTTTTTTTTTTTTTTTCCCCCAAAAACCAAAAAACATTCGAGTACACGCATTTATTGGTACAGAACAATTCACACGAACGTCCTCGTAATATTGTAATATTATACTTTATCATCGGCGAATAGAGCCAATATAACGAACCCCCCCGTCTAGGTCGAAGCCACTCGACAGCAATCGGGCCTCTTCTGCAGGCGTACACAAATAATACACGATAATATGGTGAGTATTACGATTTTTTTAACACCTTTTTTTTTTTTTTTTTTTTTATACGCATAAATTAAATTTGATTAGTTATTTCATATCTTGCAAAATGTCGTATACTATGAACGAGTGACATTAGCACATGCGGTTGAATTGACAAAATGATTTATTACTCGTATATGATGCGTCGAAAATAAAATATTTTTGTCTACAATTTTCTTTTTCTATATAATATAATGTGTACAATTTTCGGTTGAAAAAAAAAATTAATGCGACCAAAATTATATATAGGTACTACATTTATATTTCATTAAGAAGAATTCAAAATCTTGATTCTAAGATGAGCTCATGGAAATATTACTTTTATTTATTTTTCTCAAATTAAATATATTAATAACATAGATAAATTGGTTAAATTTAAAAAAATTTAAAAAAAATGAAATTTAATGTACCTAATCTAATAAACAATCATAAATATTCCAATTTTTCTTCGAGTTTCTATTGAAAGTAGTAATGAATATTACTATAAGTAGATAAATAAAAAATATATAAGTAGATAAATTATATATAAATAATACTCAAACGAGTACAAATTCAAACATATTATAAATATAGGTATTTCGTAAGCAAATTTCGAGTTCATGTCTATATTTATTTAAAATTGCAATATTTAATATATATTACCTACCTATATATTTGAAAAATTTGAAAAAAAATTTGATTTAATTACTAGTTTTCAGTTTTTTCTTCAAAGTTTGTTTTATATATAGATACTTACAAAAGAATCGACATTTTTTGATTTTCGTGACCTAAAAATTATAATTTTTGTTTCGGCCATTTCAAAATTTTTTTTTCTTTGTACAATATAAATTATAGCTGTAAAAAAAAATATTCTCTCTTTTATTATTATTGGACGGAATAGGGTTCAACGCCGAGAGAAATATAAATTGAATTAGTCGATTTCAAACGGTTTTCAATCAACAAAATACATATACTCGATTAATAATTTACAAAGTGTGTTTTCTCGAACTTCTCTAGTCTTCCATCAAAACTCGTGCTTTTGCTAATATAATAATACATTTATATAAATGTTTTACGGAATTAATTAAATGTTCCAAAAATACCAATAGGATATATTGGCAATCAATTAAAACGCGGTTGTTTCCTGTTATATGTCATGTACACTTTCCATAACTTTAAGTACTTATCTTGTTTTTACATTGTTTTCGCTCAATTTATTTTGTTTTTAATATATTGCGCGAATTTGTTTACGATTTATTTCGTTTTAATCATTTTTATGTGCACTCAACGACGATATTCCGTGCGCGCGAAATATATTTTTCTACAACAAAAAAATTACAAGTTTATATTATATTTATGCATGTATACCTATATAATTTAAGACTCGTATAAATTTCGTTCAGCTAAACCGATTTTACGGAAATATCTGCAATATAAAAACCGACGGAAAACCGGGTTTCCGTTTAGGTCCCGAGGGTGCGTAAAATGCATATAAACTATACGAGTATCGTCGTCTTTCGTGGTTTATCCAAACGTTTTTTTCTTTACATGTATACCTACTTATTTATTATTATTATTTATCGAAAATTTCCCGGAAGAGTTTTACGAAATCGATTCCATTCGAACAATTTCTCATCGTCTTTATTCGTATAATACATATATCCCCGACTCCCCCCCCCCCCCGAAAGGACAATATACATATACCTATATATACATATTTTTTAATCTTTATGATTCACGTCGTCCAGATGATGATCGTGAAATCGATAATGTAGTTTTGTAATGGATTCCATATAATATAACAATATTATATACATGACGTAATACGGTTGAATTAAAATCCAAATGCATTGATATATTTTCGATCTGTTCACAATTATTATTATTAGGTGTATAGCCGCACAGGTACATTGCCCAATATTCACTTTGGTTTGTGTGAAATGATGAGATGTGATGATGAATGGTACTGCAGCAGGTAGTAGCGAGGCGAGCGCGTTGTGTTCGCTTCGGTTCTCGTCACGTCCGATATCTTGGAAATCCGGTTATAACGCGGGCGATTGCAGACCTCACCGCAAACCTCCACATAGGTATAGGTTCATATATAAAAAAAAAAATATATATATATATTCAGTAAAATAACAAAAACAGAAATTGTATTAGATTACATAAAAAAAAAAGGTACGACTGACCAATTAAAATAGGAAAAAAAACCATATTAAATGGATTGTTTTTTTTTTATTATTTTTTATTTTTTTATCATTCGTAAAGTTTGTCCCCGGACTTACTAATCGGATTGCCACCCGAGGAGAAAAAAAGTTCGCGTGGAATTAGAAATTCGCCAGCATGCTGATATTGTACACATTATGATGTAATATATAAATATAGGGCCCGCAATGTATTCCCCGGGACTGTATACGTATATAAAGCTAAAACGTTATTAACAAACAAAACAAAAAGCACGTATTACAGAACTACCGGCTGGTTAGGGAATACACTCGGTGCCGAGTCATTAATGCAATATTTTATAGGTATGTTATAATAGTATATATACCTACCTAATATAGTATGATTTGTGCGTGAATACAATTCTCGTAACTTATTGCAAGTTTTGTTGTCGTGCATAATAATAACAATAATAATATGTAGTGGACTTTAAAATGTATGTAGATATATTATCTAATAGTTGATACAGTGACCCTTGCGATAATATACGAGTAATATAATATAATATAACGTATTATTATAACACACTTTTTACTTATAGATATACGCGTATATTATAAAGGATTCGCTGGTCCTTAAATACCTTTCTGTATAGAACGTTACTTTGTGTTGTATATTATAAAATACAATATCGTACCCATATACCTACCTGTATATAGGTAAGTACTCGGTAAGTACTGTATATTATACGCGTACAGAAACCGAAATTTTGCGAGAAACCCCAATACACGGTATCGATATAATATTATATTATGTATACAGGCGATCTCAAGGGCATTCTTGTACTATACGATACGTATAATATTATTATCGTGGCACATAGTTTTACCGACCGGTCCCCGCGATACTGTTGCGCTATTTGTCCGATACCGTCGTCGCGAACATTGGCAAATCAACGGAATATAATTATCTGATTTCCATTACGACGCGGTCCCGTTGACTATTTTGCCTCTTCAAATGTATTCTTATCCAAATGTCGGTGTGGTCCAGTTACGACATTAGTACCTATAGAGACGTCTGGATTCGTATCCAGGAAAAATTCCATAAAATGACGTTTTTTTGGAAAAGATAGAAAAATTTTAAGAAATAAAAAGAACATATTTTCGAATTTTTTTTTTTAAATACTCGGTTTTTCCGATTTATTAAAAATAGGTACATTGTTTTTATACGTCTTCTAATAATTTCCATTTCTGGAATTGTTGTTCGTAATTAAAACTATTACTGTGAACGCTAAAAATCGAGAAAGTATATACCTAAGTATACCGAACGACGTATATTTTTATCATTTCTCCAGAGAGCTAATTTTTGGATGACTGATATATATCAGTAATTATTCGTCAAAGGGATGATATATAATTATTTTTTTATGTTTATATAGTGAACTTTATTGCGTTTTCTATATATTTCATTAATTAACATGCTACTTGTGTATTATTTTTGTCAAAATACTTATACAGCCTAAATGTTTTTGATTTTGATTTCTTATTTTTTCCGGAAAATATTTTGTTGTAAAATAACACTAAACATAAATTCATTAAAAGGAAACTATATTTTTATTTATTCACTCATTGGTTTTTTAGAAGTATCTACAGGTACCTATGTATTTTTTTCCGTATTATTATTTTCGTCATTGTCAAAAAAATGTTCTATGCTATGTACCTTGTATTGATTAAGTATGCTGTGTCATATATAGCAACCTATGTTTTAGGCAGCTCGCCTCATTTTTTAAAAAATAAAGTTTCTTCTCTCTTATTAATTTTATTTGGAATATATACATATATTTATTTTTAATCAAAATTGATAAGTTAATGTATACCTACAAATTTTACTTCAAAACTCGCTGAATATATAATTGTTCTAAATTACGTCGTCGTATAAATTCGTAACGTATAGCAGATCTCAGTTAGGTATATTTTGATTTATTAATTTTATTAAAATTATCAATATATCAATTTTGTCTATCTTCAGTTTAATTCAATTTTGATTTATTACATATTTTCTTAAAAATCCAAAGATGATAATAATAATAATAGGTATGATTAAGTATCATCAGAATCAAAATTTTTTCAGTTTCATCCTGAACGGTTTCTTGAATAAGGTACTGCTATGATAATATATTATTGTAAGCATTAAAATTTGAATTGGATATATAATATTTAAATTTGACCTAAATTAGTTAAATAAAATTTATTAGACCTACTGTAATCCTGAAACTACTTCTGAATTATTGTATCTATTATAATATAGTGATGAATGAAGTTTTCATTTCTCTGTCCAACAGTGTACCTACAGATTCATAATAAACAATGGTGGGCGATATAGTTGTCTAACTTATAATGAATTATCACTTATCAAGTACAAATTTGTAATCTCACGACTCTTGTATGGTCCAAATATTCGGAATTCGAATGGTAATTTATACATTTATATGCTAAGTACAAAAATATTACGTCTTTAATAATTTAAAATCAATTCAAAATCGTAAGACATTTATTGTAAAAAAAAAACTTGTATTAATTGTAGAAGTATGGTATAAGTCAATGTAGATTTTGATGTATGCGGCAACACAAATTTATGAAATAAAACTTACTACAAAATACCTTAATTCAAGCGCAAACGTATATCAAAATAAAACATAAATATTAGGCCTTTTAAAAGGCCTCGCCTTTTCGGGGTCTCTTGCGAGTACCGCTTCTCGAGCAAGACTGAACATAATACCGTCATAATTTTTTTAACAGTAATAATTAGAAAAAAATGCAACATTGACAATTTATAATTTCGACCGGTGTGATAGCATTTTTAGATTTGTTAGTATTGTGCGTATTTATATACCTATTTATAACATATATAGTTTCGCCGTACCTACTACACAAGTTAAATAATAGATACTTATTTTGAGAAGAACGTATATGGTTAAACATAGTATGTAACGACAAGAGCAGAGTAAACTTCGCATTATATTTCATTAAAGGGTACAATATTATTCAATTTGTGTATATACCTAGGTATATATACAGCAAGCAATAACATTAAACATAATCTGAGAAATTAATTACATCGATATTCGGTTTATGGTCATGGCTAGTACATAATACATTAATACTGTCATTCCCGACATCACAAACTTTTGTAATTTAATAACATTTTGGTTATCGAGCCATTTTCATCTGACAGATACAATTACCGTACACATACGCGATGAGCTTCCTATTATTCAGCTATTCAATAATTCATATTGTTTCAAGTAACATGTACCAGTGTCGAACATAGGCTACAATCATATTACTTATATGATCTGTTGAATGTTATTCGTGTGTATATTGCAATCTTTTTTTTTTTCTATAATCACAATCTTTTGAACGTGTTTTAAGTATAATATTTTACTTAAATGTATTTTTCAACATTACGTGATTGACGGCAGCAGGTTTTAGTTTTCGCTATAAATTAGAGATTACAAGTTCACCGAACAATATGTTTACCTACTCACTAAATTGCTCGTCTCTTTAACTTGTTTATATTGAAACTTTGAAATTTCCCTCACACGCGCTCAAAAGTAAGTTATTCTTGACGTATATACGCCGACTGTATAATATATACTTGCAACACTCAAAAATATATATGTTTGACAGTTAATCCACTCAATGTCATTGCGTCGGGAGTTAAAATAAACGCTTATATACAACGTCATTTATACGCCGTTTGCGTAGGTAAACGTGTAGGTATTAATAAATTATTTTGTTCCTATAAAATATATAGTTCAATATGACGTGTCGCATATTTTTTATATTGGTAAATAATGATTATTGTCATATCAAACACTAGGTGATTGAAGAATGGGTATATCTGGAAATATACCAGGTAGGTATACGTAATTATAACGGCAACGTGTGTTCCCACCGCGGCGGCAACAACAAAAACGCGCGTACAGCAACCTATATTATACCTACTCGAGATTTTAAGTTTTGATTAAAGCCATGATTCAACTTATACTCGTATACGTATGCTAATATTTGTAAACAAAAACGTGATATTAACAAAATATGGCTCGAGGCCTGTGCTTCCTCCGTGATTCAGTAGGTATCCAACAGCTATAATATAGTCGCTTAAATATTAATATAGGTACCTATACAATAATAATAATAATAATAATAATATGTAGGTATGCTGCGCTCTGTGCGTCCATTGATTTTTTCCCCGACTTTTCTCTCATTCCCGTCCCTTATATTTTGAAAAATGGTCGTTGTAAGTAGCCTCGTAGCCTTTGGGTGACGTTTTGTGTGCCCGGTATTAATGGAGCTTAGCCGGTCGGAGAGAGCAAAAACCATATACAAACCTCCCCACGACATAATATCCGCAATAGAGTCATGAATCCCGTGTCCGAAATAGTTAGTGGTTGGGGGGGGGGAGGAGAGAGGAGGAATCCACCGAAAATCTAAGACGTATAATATATATATATATATATTTATATGTATATAGTATCCAATGGCAACGTGTAAAATAAATTATCTATATGTCTATTGTGCGCTGCGACGGTGATACCCGCGCAGGGGTATATTTTAGAACATTTCCTACGTACGAAATCAACGCCAGCATTCGTCGTCCCTCTTAGCGTATTATATATATATATATTTTTTATATATAAAAAAAACCGGTAAAAATAATTAAAACTCGCAAGTGTACGGAAAAAAAAAAATGAAAAATGTGATGTATTATTAAACATTTTAAAAAGGAACATCACATGTTATATTCTGTATATTTTGTGTGTGTGTATAGCTATAGAGCGCGTGTTGCTCTTGAATTATGTAAATATTTTATAATTACCGTAAAATTTAACGACTATACTACAATGACAACTATATATTATTATTATTATTATTATATAGGTATATGTCGTTTACCGTCGTTTTACCGAGGGCGCGTTAAGTGCATAACGAAATAAAAAAAAAAAAAATATATATATATATATATATATATATATAAAAAAATAACAAAAAAAATTTACACTTGCCTTTCTTCGCGTCGAAATAATATTACACAAAAGAACGGTTTCACTGTGAACGCTGCGCGCGAAGGGTAATTAATATGACTGAAAAAAAAAATATATATACGTATTATAGCCCCGTAAAATACTACACGAAAATGTATTCTGCTGCTATACTCGTCGTCCACAAATTATATAGATATTTGCGGTAAATGCCTCTGTTATATTTTATAATATATGTATATGGATACGTACATTATATTATGTGCAGCGTGTGCGTATATTTGGAAAAAAAAAAAAAGAATAATAATACGAGGGCGTAAGTACGATAATTCGAGTGATTTAGAGTTTACTGATCCCCTTCGGGGGCGATTATTATATATTTTAAAATATATATATTGTGAATTTAAATCAGACAATGCCATTTTTCGACCGACGGTTAATGGTCCAGTTAACAAAACCTTCTGTTTATTATTGATGCACTACTTGCAGGCTTTTTAACGATTTGACGCGTTATATATTATTATACTAATGGATTCGTTTTTATATTTTACGCTACAAAATATTATAGTCTAATAATATATGCGTCACCGTATCAAAAAATAATAAAATAAAATAAAAAGTCCTAAAACATTTCAATACTAAAATATTTTACATTGTATAATATACATACTTTCGGTAGAAAAACTTTTATTCTAATTTCACATATATATGTATACACCTAAATACAGTTAAATTATATATACTTATATGTATGGGTGAGAATATGTTTTGAAGTTTAACGCCCATATATATACATATATATATAATATATATATATATATAATATATATATATATATATAATATATATATATATATATGCATATATTAGAGAAAA
>JAIPRL010001386.1:0-56513 GCA_025469235.1 Pemphigus obesinymphae | reverse complement strand
CCATATATATACATATATATATATATATATGTATATATATATATATAATATATATATATATATATATGCATATATTGGAGAAAAGGTTGTACTTACTGCTGCAAAGGATGTGGGTGACAGCGGTTAGCTCCAAACTTTCGGACCCAGCTTAGGCGTTATTGAGTTTTAAAAGTATTTGACCGAGTAAACCTTTTACCATAGAGAAGAGTAAAAAAAATTAGAATGTCTGAGGAGAATTTTTTGATATTAAAACCAAATCTCCAAAAAACGAAAATAATTAGATTATATCGAGTAAACACAGTTCAGCTGAATTTGTTTTTTTTTTTTTTTTTTTTTGGTGCATGTTTTTCTTTGACATCATACGCTATACAAACAATATGTACTGTATTGCGTTTAATTAATACAATATGATCTGATAATGAAATTGTTGAAATATCAACATTGATATACTATTATTAAAATTGACATTATTTTTAACGCTTTTCTCCATGCGGTGCGTATACACATGTTAATTATATTTTCGTTGTAAAATCGAATTAAATTGATTCTCGATTAAAAAAAATATATATTTTTTTTAAATATCAATTTCATTAAATTATTATATTGCCAGGATTTATTTTTATAATAATAATGAAAAAAATCGCATACTTTCACTTTAAACATCCACATTTACACAACTAGTCTTGCGTTCGATTGTGTCCGATCTGTATACTTATAAGAATATGTATACCTAACTGTGTACGTATACCAATCCATGAAAAATTTACAAAGTCCATTAAAATATAAAAAAAAAAAATGGCTGCTTTAGTGGCTGGAAGCTATGTGCGGAAATGACACCCGAGGGACCGACTATATAACGCAACCGCCACTGGACTCTTTCTTTCCCCGCATATGTGTAATCCTTATTATATTTGTGTCCATACATTATATTGAGTAGATGACGGTGTTTGTAACTCATCCAGGTCTGATGGTAAATTATTTTCGCATTGTGGTAAACGATCCTGCCGTGTGCAGGTCTCGATCGAAACGCCCAGTCTCTCTGGAATTGATTGGCAAACAGAACGAGAGTTATGTAATACGACAACAAAATTCAGGATTTTAGAAATATTTAGAAATAATTGTTATGGAAGATTTTAAAATTTGCGTCATAACCTTCGAATAGAATAATCGAAAATTTCAATTTGAGCACACTCTACACAGTATATAGATCAAGATAACCAGAAATACTATAATCTTCACAAATGTATGCCGATATCAATTTTGTTTTTTGTGCGACAAAGAATATAAAGTAATTTTTTTATATTTTTCATCATTTGGCCCTCATACATAAATTTCGCATGTTTTTTTTTTCAATTTGCAATATCCATTATCGATATCTGATTCTGTTAGTTATATTTATGTATAAATTATGATGTTAGGCCCAATATTGAACTGAGTCTCAAACGTTTCAAATTTGAAAAAAAACAATATCGTTTCAAATTAAACGCTCGTTAATCGGTCTGTTTTGAGATAAAGCCATAATTAATAGACCAAAATTACTTAAAAAAAAATTTCATACCTGATTTAGATATCATAAATATTGTTGGCGAGTTCATTTTAAAGACAAATGTTATACTGTGAACGCCTAAATCTAAAATTGCTTAAATTATGAGAAAAACGTACATAAAAAATATATATATATTTATTTTTTTAGTATTAGTATATATAGGTATCTAAAATTCCACGGAAATTTTTTGTGACGAGAGTTTCGGATATTTATGGTTCAGTCTGATAATACATCTAATTGAGTTAATTATTATATTATTGATATTGTTATTTTTTTTTTTTAACTAAAAATAAATATATATATTATAAAAATAACAAAATATATAGGTATTATATGTAAAATTAATATATGTTATAAAAAAATAATATGAAATATGAATATAATTTTTTTGTATACCTACTTACAGTCATAGGTTTATTTATAAAATGTAGAGAAAATGTTATTTTTTTGGTTTCTAAACAAAATTTAAAATCCTTATACACCCTCTGGGTGTCCATCTGTCTGTCTATAGTTTATACGTTCCGTTCTTAAAATTAACTGCCATAGATTCCATTGACTATTTATAATCGATTTGTTTCATATTTTCTTATAGTACAGTGTAGAGACACCTAGATAGTATCTATACACATACGATGAGTGATGTTTTCATAATTTGTTTGGATTTGGATTAGTTCAAACTCCACTAGTTTATTTTCCGGATTCAATTAAGCTATTTTAAGGACTCGACTGAGTTATTCTAAGGACTTAATTAGGCATACATTTGAACTATGGAATTTAGCTGTAATGCGTCCATTCAAATTTTGACGCCCCTTAAGTCTTCGTGAGTAATAATCGTACCCATACGATTCTACATAAATTTAGATAGCTTAGAAAATTCGAGTATGCGTGTGCGTACATGAGAGATTCGTATTATTGTTAATGTTTGTGTGTATATAGTGGAAAATGTCACGTACAGTTGCTCTAAAGTGGAGGAGGACTCGGAGACAGCGGTGGTGGAATAAACTTGGTTTCATAAAAAGCTTTTATAGTATGCATATAAAAAATATAGTACCTACACCTATATATGCAGTAATGTTGTACAAAAATACGTGAGGAGAACAAAAATAATAGTACGATAAAATTATAGTATAAATGAGTGTGCTCTAACACATTGCACACAGTCCTGCATAAACCCCCATCAAACTAATCAACAGAATACTTGATTGGCTATTTTTCAATAGCATAAATAGAATTAGAATTATTCGTTTTCTAATATTCTTTTTTTTTCCATTTTTTTTTATAAAAGCTGTTGAGTAGTGTTATTAAAAAATAAAAATAAAACGATTACACAATAAAAGTTTTCTTTACGTATTATAATATTTTATGATTCTAACATAAATTCTGTTTGAATACGTTTATCTCGTGCAAAACAAGTTCTACGACCGAACATCATCGATTAAAAAAATGTAATTGTAAATATCTAGGAACATAATATGGGGGGTGGGTTTTTAATAATAGAAAAACAAAAAAGTGTATAGACAAATTGAATCGTTATAGTTACCTGTATAATGATTTCAAAGATTATAAGTTAATAATAAGAACATAAATTGTATTATATACAAAATATAAATATAATATATTTTATATTGTTATATTATAACTAGCTTAGTATAAAAGAGATTACCTATGTTAATGTTACAAATAAGTTCTAATTTCTATACTTATTATTTAAACTTATATTCAGGAGTTTGAAAATGGCTATCAAAAGACCAAAAACCAAAGGGAAAACATAATGGAGTGGGTAAAGTTACACCAACAATACTTTTAAGCAAAGAAAACTTTATTTTTTCTTCGAAATGATATAAAAGTCAGTTGTGGATTTACATCGGTTTTGTTTTATCTGAAAAAATGTTTTCCTCTGAAAATAAAATAGATTTAAATACAATGTGCTGGCGTAACTAATTGTACGATTAATTAATTTAGATTGTTGTGATGGTCTGCAATTTTATATTCCAGTGAAAATATATTATATCCCTTTTAATCGTTACCAGAATATCGCAGATGTGTTTTTAGTAAATTTAATTTCTCGGGATGCCGACTGTTTTCAAGGGCCCAACTGTCATCTAAATTATTCGTTGATTACTTATATTATATCTACAATAGCATTATATATATATATATATACACTGATATCGCCACCCAATTATTTTATTGCAATATTTACAGTGTCTATACGAATATGTTTATTTATAATAGTAATAATCATACCTATTATACAACGTTATAATAATAACTCATAAAACATTAAAAAAAACATGTCTATTAAAATTAAAATCAAATATATACTGCAATATACGAATATTGAGTACACCAGATACTCAAAACTAAATTCTTAGAAATTCTGTAATATCTATAGTTTAAATTAACAATTGAATTAATGTTTCAACAGTACATTTTATTCATACATCACAAGTTATTTTCAATTTGTAAATACCAATCTATATTATTTTATTTTTCATTTTTTAGAATAGCTTAATATAATCATAAATTGTCTGACCTAAAATGTTTCCAAATACAAACAATTTATGTCGATTGACCGCGATAAACCTCAAAATATCATATTGTATGTTACAATACAGTGACGTAAAACTGTATAGAACATTACGGAAAATATGTAAAATTAAATTGATTTCATTTCAATTAGAATCGTGCACATTTTTTTCATCATCACACAAAAATATCTCATTTAAACAAAAATATGTATGGGATTTCTTGTAATAATATTATAATTTATAATAATTAATCGTGTACCCATACAAGTTTTGCCGTTTTTTTATAGTATAGGACTATTAAAAGTAGGTATACCAACCAACAGTGAAACAACGTTCCGAGTTAATGCGTTATTCTTCACAAACAATATACCGCACAACAATAATAATTAATTATGATAACCTTCGTGTTTTTATGGGATATAGATCGGTACAATATTAAATATCACCTACACCCTTCGTCTCCGCGAACCCTCGGTTTTAATCGGATTTATACCGCTTGTTAATATCGCCATGTCAAGGTATATATATATAGGTAAAACAATAATCTAGAATTTTACGACATCGTCTTTTATCCGTCAATTATTATTAATAAGTATCGTCACCGTAAATATCGTATATAATAGGATCTTAAAACTACCACCGATCGAAATGGTTGTTGTTCTGCAACTGCTCATAAACTGACTTTTTTTTCAAACCAATTCCTCTTTTTGTAAAAAAAAAAAGAAAAAAAGATAATCATTTTAACCTACCTACACCAATTGTACTTAAAATTATTTACCGACTACGGCCCTCGGTTTGTGCCTCAATCCCTTTTTTAATAGTCCATTTGTGCTCGATTCCATTATTTATTTTGGCTCGCCTGCTCATTCGATTATTTTAAAATGACGACATTTTATTTTTTGGGACGGTAACTGCATCTATATCCACTCAAAAATTGTATTGTTCAGTGTGCGTGCTATACCTATTACAATGATACCTGTCTAAATACTATATAGCTTTATATATACGCTAGAATATAAACACTCATGATCAATCCTCCCAATATTTTAATCTATGACTTGGTATTATCATGTTAAAAGTTAAGTTAAAATTAACGTTACGAGTTATTTATTTTTATTATTAATTTCAATTTGTATTAGGCATATTAATTTTAAATTATAGGAATACATATATGTGTCTTGTGTATAGATATTATATATAGGTAAGTGACTAAATTTTTTTTAAACCTTGGATTAGTCTCCTCGCCCACCATGAATCTACTCCTGGTTGGTATATTAATTTACTTTTAATTAAAAAGCAAGTTTCAAATTTTAATTTAGCTTTTGAATTTATTTATAACTCTTAGTGTTATTAAAAAATGTTCCTAAAATAAATATTTAAGTAGTATCTACCTATTCATATAATATATTAGTCGAAATTATAGATGATCAAATAATAGAACTAACAATAAGCCTACACATGTATGTATTCTATTTTTGAAGAACTTCAATGCTTATCAAAATTTTATCCAATTAAATTAACATTTTTACTGAATATTTTCAATATAACAGTATTCAGGTTAAATGTAGAAATATTTCAATTCTATTCAAGTAACTTTAATAATTATTAATAAACTAACATACCTACATACATATATACATACATATGAAAATATAAATATTTTTAAAAAGGCCAATTTGTTTTTGACTAGGTTTTTATTTTTAGTACTCTACGCTTAACTGAAGAGAGCTTTGTTCAAAATATCCAGTAAGAAATTCAAGTCAAATTGAATATTTTTTATTTAAATTTTTTTATTTTATTGAAAAAAATTTAATAAGTTCTGAAGACGGTCATTTTAAAAAAGGGGAAAACATTAAAAACAAAATTTGATTTATTCGTAGTATAACTGTGAAATCTGTTATTCAATTTATATAATACTGTTAGCTCAAATATAGATTTTAGGAATTTCTAATGAATTATAACCACAATTGTAAAAATAAAAACTTTAAATCGAATTTATTACATAGGTTATTATATATAAATTATAATTTTTATTTTAACTATAGTTTTTAAACATTTCACTGAACCTAATCTAAGCGAATTAAACCATTTTTTTTTTTTTTTTAATGAAATTTTTTTTAATTTAAAATTAAATTTTTTTATCATTCAGCGGGTTCATCTTCCTTTCCCCAAAATTGTTTCCAAAAGTATAGACAATTTTAGCATTGCCCCCCCCTCACATTGAATATAAACATATTGTAATACTTTGGAATTAAACTCCCCCCCACCACCACCACCACCACCACCACCACCACCACTTCATCATTAATGTCACGTAGATTTTTTTCGGATACGACTTTGGTCGAATTAAGCAATAATAATATATAAAACACGTTTGAAATTGTCCACCAAGCTTAAAAAAAGTCGTTTATTTTGTTATTATATTATCATGGTTTTTTTCTTCATTTGGTTTATATTTTATTAAATATTATACACGCACGTGGGCGATTCATCGGCTCTCACATATTATCACATAACAATATCCACCGACTAGAATGACGTTTTATTGTATGAGTATATACGGAGCGTCGTCGTGTGGAATGAATGGGCCGCGTTTTACCGCACTATACTCATCGGCGTTAATAACTATTAAAATATAGCGCTGAACGGTATCCGTTTTTGGTCGTCGTCGTCGTTGTCGTCGGAGCTAGGACTATGCGATAATATTATATTATATGCATTACAGTAATAAGGACACTTGTAATATACATATTATTAATATTATTATGATATTATGTGCGTATACAGCATAAACGTCGTTTATCGAAAACGGACTGCCGGCGGTGACGACGCGCGACTGGCAGTTATATAATGTAGTATCCTTATTAGAGCTTATTATGATGCTATCGGACTTAATCCCGTCATTACCTCGTTCAAATATATATATATATATATATATATTTATATAATATAATATTATACAAATCGTCTGGACCATAATATATTACGTACGATAATTTACCAGACATCTCAATGCGGTGAATTTAGTAATAATCGCGCACGATTTTCGTACACACATCATGCGAGTTATGCTAAACGATAGTCCCGAGAGCCACCCGAGTACATTACACTATACTATATATTATTCAACGTGTAATAAACGTGAATTTATAGTGCACACAAAATATTAAAAACCACGTTCGTTCCTATACCTATTATATTTAAACCGTGATGTACGAAATGCTGTGCCCTCTCTTGTCGCGCGGAACGCAGCGATCGCCGGCATCACGAATTTCACCGGATTTCATATTATATTCGGTATAATATAATATGTAGATACGAGCAAGGGCGGATTTAAGGGTCGACGACGTGGCGATCGCCTCCTCCTTGGATACTTTTTTCATCATTATATGAGGAATATAATGTGCATTTTTATGTGGGATTTGCCATCATTTATTCATATTCGTCACACCCCTCCCCTTCAAACGAGCTTTAGATTCGCCCTTGAATACGCGAGTATAAAATGAATTTGCAAAAATTTCACGTTGGCTTGCATTGAATCGGATGACGTGTTGCGGAACCGACGGAAAATCGCAAAATAATTATCAAAAATCACAATTTTGATTCGAAAATTATTCGATATTGGTATGTTTATGTGATTAACACGATCGCTGAAAAATTCCAAATTAGTGTAGGTACGTAATTTTCAGGGGGAAAAAAGATACATTTTTCGGAAAACATCGAGACATTTCAATACTATATAATATGTAAGATATCAATATGTATCATTAAAAAAATAACTGTTATTTTTCGTAAAAACAGGTAAAACAACATTTTTTCCCCGTTAAAGTTGTACAACAATTAAAAATTGAGACAATTTCGTGAATGCTTTTTGACAACGCCATAAACTCATAGGTAATGTACGACTGTACGAGGGTAGTGTAATACCATATGAATATCAAAACTAAATAATTTTCCAAAACATTAAAAAAAAAAAAAAACGAAATGAAAGTAATTATAAAAATAAATATCGAATACAATTGATTTTTCCAAAAATAACGTACTTTCAAAATGTATTCATTTTTGATCTGAAAATTTTGATCTCTACTAAATTTTGTAATTTTTTTTAAAAATTAATTTTCTAATTATAACCGGTGTTTAACAGTAGTGGTCGGTGATTGACGACACTAAATTTATGAACGCGGGACTTTTATTTAGTTTAGGGGTTTTTTTTGTATACGTAAAGTTACCTTTATATAGTTTCAGAGAGATTTTCTAGACTCCCCTATTATAATATCGGAGTTAACATATCGCGTGAGTTCGTTACACCTACAGCGTTCGTGTACATATTATATTATAATATTATTATTGTACACTGTACGACCAGTTATAATTTTGTTATGTATAGAACGTTCGTATTTGAACACGGAAAGGCAAAGTCAACGAATTGGGAAAGAAAAATATACCTTGTAAAAGCCCGAAATATTACTCGCGCGCGATATTAAATGGCCGAGCCGCGTCTCTTTGTACACGTAAAAGTTTGATTGCGTGTGCGTAAAAATACAATGCTACATATATATATATATACTACGTGTGTGTATACGAATGTCACTTTATATCTGTCATAGAAGACCTTCCGCCGAGCGTTTCCCCCGACACGCGAGAGTGAAAATAACACTTTCCACGTCCGTCGGTTGGCTTTTGCGGTCGATCACATTAAACCGAAAATATTTCCCTCTACCCGAAACGCTATGCTATAACATAATATATATAGTACATTATATATATATATTATGTATACATATACATATATTACATATATATATATATATACAGTATATTATATTATGTATATTACACGGCGTACGTATAATTTATGCAAATCTAGACAGATTTTTTTTCGAATTTCCAACATCTTTGGATATATTATATTATTATCACCTAACCTATACATACCTAATCTATATAATATTATAATCTCCGACAATCGACTTCGGCATAACACGTTCGGATTCGGTGGCGACGTGAAGATAATCGCACATAATCGGCATGACTGTATAATATACGTCCACAAGGTCAAATTAAATTCAGCGAGAACATAATATATTGGCAACGATATTATAGTAAACCAAACAGGAACAGAAGGTAAATTATGATTTATGACTTATTTTCCCGGGTACGTATATTAATATATCGAACTGGGACTTTGGATAGATGTGGATACAATAGAATTAAATTTCGGGGTGTGGGCGTATAACGGCGTTACTATGACAACGTTACTTTTTTTGTAACCCGTTAATTACAATTATGTATTTTATGTAACGTAAACGCAATTTCCATAATGTTGCCCTGTAAATATAACTTCGATTTATCAACATACTATTATTATGCTAAACCCCATAAAAATTACATAATAAAAATAATGCTATTGGTTTTTTTCAAATTGGAAATGATTTACATTAAGAACATTACTATAATTCGTTAGAATATAATTTTTCATATTTAAATTAATGTCATGATGATAAATTATATTATAAAATAATATTGATACACGGTATATATGTAAAGATACATATTTTTCCAAATGAAATTTTTTGAGCTATTATTGATATAAAATTATGATTAACTTCATGGCAATATTTTAAATAAATCATTTTTTTTTTTTTGGAAAGTTTAGTATATTTAAAAAATCAAAAAATAAATGGTTTGAAATAATTTATAATTATCATGAAATTTATAAATATAATTTGATTTTTAACTTGTAGAAATAATATTGCATCTAAATCTTCTTCTTTTTCTCCTTTCGCATTCTTTTCAAGTATTTGGTGTCGGCCACTCAAGTGTTATACTTCCCCTTAACTCTATCTCCCACATCTTCTTAATTTACCCCCGTTTTCCTCATGTCACTCGCCATCACAACCCCTCCCACCTCTTTTTCGGTCTTCCTTATCCTCTCTTTCCATAAACATATATTTCCTTTAATAATCTTACTGCCTCTGTATTTTCCTTTCTTAATGCATGTCTGAACCATATTAATCTAATCTCCCTCATTTTAACAACTATCGAAGCTATTCCTATACTACTTCTTATATATATATTCATTCCTTATTTTATTCTCTCTAGTTAATCCTCTCATCCACTTTGACATTCTTATTTCTGCTACCACCATTGTATCTGAATATTGTCCTTAAATAATGAACCCTAAATAATAATGAATGATCATAAAAGGTTAGAATATCACTTGATTATATTCACGTGGAAGAAACTTTTTTTATTTATTTATATTATTCTTGAACTAAAATATTTTAGGGTCTTTGGCCTTTGAATTTAAATTCATCAATGTTATAACATCAAATTTCAAAATGAATCATTTTTCGAAATTTGTAAAAATAAATGTAAACAACTTTATTACCCACGTCTACATATTATTGAAATACATACCTAATACATACTCTATATAAAATTCAAGATTCTCAGACCAATATTTGATGAAATAACCATAATCGATGTTGATTTTTAAGAATGTGGTTTTCTCTAATTATTGGTATTTAGTTATATCTTGCGCGTTTATCGAATTTGTCCGAAAATAAAAAATATTTCTTTAACGTACCAATTAGGTCAATTGTCATACATTTGGACAGTTTATACTGGTCAAATAGTTGCACAAAGAAAAATATAAAATAAAATAAAATGAGCTCTGCTAAGAAATTCGAATCTAAAACAAAATATATCACAGACAAAGAAATATGCGAGAAAATATGTGAAGTCAATTTTTAGTAAATAAAATAATGAAGAAATTAAATTATAATATTCAACATTTAAATATTTACCTACCTACCTGGTAGATAATAAATTAAATAGGTTTCTTAGAATATTAGCTTTAGATTTTAACAACGGCTTTTAAAAGGTAATTCTCAAAGACGAGTGAAATTAGTGATAAAATAAAAAAATTAAAAGATAAGACAGTTAACCAGGTAGTTCAAAATGTTAATTTGTATTAATCCATGGCATATATTTTCAATTATAAAGTATTCACTTTTTATTTTTTATTTGTATATAAACAAAATAAAAGTTAATTATATACAAGCTTTGTTTATAGGTATAGGTACCGGGATTAATTAATGGAGTAATAATTTCCCCTTTTACGTTACTTATTCTTTTTATAATTTAAAAATCGAGGAATACAAAATATGTCTTTCAAATAGATCTTTGATCTTTAAATTAAATAATTAATTTTTTTAACTTTCAAAGAACAAAAAAAAACTTATAAATAACTTACTCGTGAATTTTTCAACTATAGACTTTCTTCGTACGTTCTCAGTACTCCAAATTCACTAGTGAAAAAATAAAAATGGAACAGTAACATTTTGACCTCTTAACTTATAAACCAGGGACGGGCAACTCAAAGTAACTAAAGGGCCAAATTTTCAAACTTAATATAATTGCGGGTCAGATATAAATTTGTATTTTTTTATTATTATATGAAACAAATTCATTAATATATATTTTATTTGTATGTCTATAATAAGGACTAATATCTAAGTTTAATATATGTTTTATTATTGAAAATATCTTCAAGATACAATTTACATAGTCACTTTTATTACATTTGAAGTAAATTGTAATCAAATTTTCGATGATACAAATGTCAAAAGACAGTACGGGCCAGATAAAAAATGACGGATGTGGCCCGCGGGCCGCCAGTTGCCCATCCCTAATATAAGACTATATAGGTAATAATATATTGTCATTCGTCCGACGATCCACACGAGTTGGTACCTTTGATACCTGGATAATTTTAAATTTCAATTCATATATATATCTTATTTTATTTTTTCTAATTATTATTTTTATTGCCATTGAAGTGAAGATACGTACGCGTGTCGGTTGTCGAGTTCGGCTCCAGTTCGATCCTGGCGGCGGAATGTTATCGTTTAGGTTTTGTCGTGCACATAATCGAACGCATATTATAATATATACCTACTAAAAAAATAATAACGTGTATGCACGTCGTACGATACGATATAATAATATGGTAAAAAAAAAAAAAAAACCATGTATAGAATAACGACTTCACCGCGTAATAATAATGTATTATAATATACTGATCCGCGCGTGTGCGCACAACCCGTTTGTCGACATGGTCTCACGGCAGGTGTGCAAGTCGCGCGCAGATACCTGAAAAGAAAAAAAAATTATTATTATAAATACGGATGGTTGGTCGATATATACAACGACGACGATGACCCATGGAATATATTATGATTTCTGCGATCGTGGTTTAATATTTTATTCGCGTTTCATTCCGATGTATATATATATATATATATATATATATATGATTATGATATTATATAATATGCAGATTTGTAGGTAATGGTTATATTATTATATCTGGGTATCGCTCGCCCGTTATTTATGTCTAACCAAATATCGTAAACCGATTCTGAAAAAAATAAATACGATCAATCAATTTCGTCGTATTATATATTCGCCGAAGGATTTTTTCGGTATGTTACGGTTAAAAGGCGGTGTTTGAAACAGAAATGGCTTGACGGGGGGGGGGGGGTCCGAAAACTTTTATTTTTGATAGTTATTTCTGCGTATCTGTTTTTTTTTTAATGTTGCGAATGAAAGGTCAGCATTCTTTTGTATTGCTTATATATTATATTTATGACAATAGTATGGGTGTTTCCGCCAAATTTAAATCATTAAACATCGGTAGTACAAATACGAATTAATAGTAATTGTATTTTATATACGTACGTATTATCATCAAAGACGGGAAAAGTTAACGATAAGATTAACTAACTAAACTAAAGTCAAGTTAATTTTCATAGTTTTTATTTTTTTTTTTATAGTTAATAATTAAAAGTTAAAACCAGACATAACGTAGTTAATCAAAAAGTCAATTTCTTCTACCACGGTAAATCAAACAGTTAATATTTTCATTCATAAAAACCCAATAAAGGCTAACTGTAGACAAAAATTGATACCATACCTAAAATAATGAGACACATTATATAAAAAGTTCAAATTATTTTCCAGTGTATTTGTTTCTTCTTAATAATTTAACAAAAATTGATCTTTTGTGTTAAAACGAACAAAAATTATAATCTTATTCGCAGATTTTTTTAACTAAATAGTATATGATAAACTTACATTATAGAAATTAGTTAAAACTTTAACAATAACATAACATTACAACTTAATTTCAGTTTATTAGTTGGTACCCATCCTTGATTATTATTATATTTACTTGTAAGTATATATTTATAAATAGTATAATAATTAACCATAATTAACCACCCAAAATCGTATTCTTTCCATTATAATTTTAAATAAATGGTTAAAAGTTATAAGATACGAGTACCAGAGAGCCGGTAAAACGCAATATCTGAAATACAGAATCAAATAAATTAGTTTTTTTACTTTTATGCATTTTGTTAATGTTCACAAATATATATATTTAAATTTCATTTGGTACCTAATCCCACACAGAATATTTTTTTAAAATTTTTATTTACGAATATGAAACTAACGTATCAATGCTTAGAAAAACAGAGTTGTGAGGAATAAAATATTGTATAAATAATGATTGGTCCTCTGCAATTCACAACATAACATTTAAAATAATTAGGTACTTACTATACAAATATCGTACAATTTTACTAACGATTGTATACTATTTTACTAACGATCGTATCAATTATTAATAGTTGAAATTGGACGGAAAAGTAAATCGGTGGAAAAAGGAATCGATAATTTTAAGATTTACTGGAAAAGGGAAAGGTACGTTTTTAGTGAAACGAGTGATGTCTATAATATTGTAACATTAAATAAAAACTATAGGTACTGTAATCACAAACTAATTCAACATTTCTTTACAGTGGGAAGATAATTTTAAAAAAAAGATAAAAATATATATTATATTTTTTTCTAAACGCTTATAAAAGAACAGAGTATTATAATGGTACAATTTTTGTGTAAATATCTATGTCTAAGGTTTTTAAAAATTACACATTAAAGAGATATGATTAGTTAAAAAATATCTGACGACATTTTTGCAAAAGTTTCCATTTTAAAAACTATATTTACAACGACAAACATGCATTGAATTTATTATATTCGCATGTCATTCATATGTATGTACAAACGCTAAATTTTTTTTTACATTATATCATTTATGCAATTTTATATATATTTTAATTATCTCATTAGTCATTTTATAACTTTATATTACCTGCAGAACGCACCTACAATTGTATTTACCATTTCCGTTTTTTTCACCTAGATAAAAAATGAGACGCAGTTTAAAATAAAGTGAAACGATTTAAGCATAAGTACTTTCAATATCACTTTGCGATGGTCAGTGTACCATTTATTATAATATAACACTTTGGTTTGCAGAGGCGTATTCGAGTTGGTCGATTTTTCTATACATATATTTTATAAATTACTATTTAGGCTACTTAAATTAAATTTTCATTTAAAACAAACACTCTGTAGAACAATTTATCGGGATATTTATCAACAATTTAGCAGCTAGTAAGCAATAAGTTTTCTGTGTATGGCGCATATGTATAATATATTATTGTGTTCTTTGCACACACTTATATCACTACAGCAGCGTTTTACACTGATGTCGTCGTCATTACTATAAACATAATATATCGTTATATATATATACGGCTAATTGGGTTTTAATCCGTACACCGTGTGTTTAAAGACCATTTGCATTATTAATAATCATTAATACACAATAATATGTACTTAGACGGTATACAGAATGATTCAGATATCAACTTACGTTGTCAAGTGGAATTGAATACCTTTATGTTTTTATTTTGATAGAAAAACGAACGTTTATGAGTATTATTTCCTATCTAACTATCTACGAGTAGCTCAATTTAAAATTTGTCGCAAAATGTATTTCTCTCCGAGACTTATCGACCTTAAAACCTATATTTCCATAGGTAACAAATTTTTTCAATTTGATTATACTTTTTGAAAATAAAAAAAAGTCACACAAAACCCATATCAAAACGGTGATAATATTAAATGAAAAAAAATAAATCTAGCAATAAAATTCTTTTTTTCTATACACTAAGTTGTATTAATAGAGATAATTATATTGGTATCATAGTGTTATAATAATAATTATTATTATTGTTACTTTTATTTTTATTTATACTTAGTACAATAAATATATAATAAAATATATGGTCACTATTATGTATCGAGCACTTCATTGGAGTATTTTTCTAAATAGTTAAGAGTTAATTAAGTAAGTAATAATACAATAGATAATAACTTTAATTTTCGGTGTATATTTGTTTAGTAATTTAGGAAAAAGTTTTGTTTTTCACTTTAAAAAACGTAAAAAAAATTAACGATTATTAATAATCATAACAAACAAATGTTTTTAATTAGATAATTGGATAAAATATATACTGCAGTATGTTATATTAACTATAGTTGGGTTAAAAGTTAACAATAACTTGAATATTTCAGTATTAGTATTATTGTTTTGATTTTTAGAAACTAGTTTTATCGTACCTAGGTGTATTAATTTACACGAAAAACGATTCACATTTCACGGCGATATTCATGTGGATTCAAAATATTCGTATTTTGACGTATGTCTATATATAGGTGTTTAATATTCCAAAAGCTTAACTCGCGTGCAAGCATATAATATAATATAATATTATAATAGCCGACCGGACGTATATTTTAATATGTACCTACCTATACACCGGGATATCGAAAACCTGTAAAAAATATATGTGGTTTTACGGTCCACTGATCTGGCCGTGAACCGTAAGAACCCATAGAAGCTGCCGAGGATTTTTACAGAACACGAAATATATTTTTCGACAATCGCACACGAAAACGTGCGAGTTTATTCCGAAAGTTTGCCGGTTAAAACGTGGCACATACCTATTGTCCATATACGGTTGACCGACGCCGGACTACAGGGTCTCGATTGGTTTTCCTTCGAACTCCGTGAGCGGAGCTCCACATTATACAGACAGTATTTCATTCTGACCACGAAAATTCGTGAACGGTCGAACAAATATAACATGATTATTATTATTATTATTGTCCGTTGTTGATTATACAAAATACGTTGTATATGTTTGATAACAGAAGTTCCATCGTTGGTCACCGCCAAGTTTGGTTTAAAATTATATACAATATACCTACCACGTTATTTTTTCAAGATAACCGCACAACGTATACGTACATATAATATATAGGTAGACTTGGGAGTAGTGTTCCGAATAGATTTTAAATATGTTTTCCCGAAAGTATTTACAACGGTATTTCGCGTTTGCCGAAAAAAAAAAAAATACTTTTAAGATAATTCAATAAAAAATTTCAATAAGAGACACTTTAATTTATTTTTTACCGAGTTTCCGCCAGACTCAAATGTAAACTGTTCGTTGGAGATCTAAAATAACTAGAACTACTCCAACACACATTTATGATTGCCTATTCACAATTAAGTGTAATCGTAATATGTGATTAAATGATCTTTTCATTATCGAAAACTATTGTATACACACACATACATATATAATATATAAAGAAGTATTCTAAAATTATTTGGAATATTTTTAGTATACAGATATTATCATACAGTATTTATTCGAATGCATATTCTAAATGGTTTTTTAAAAACTATTCGAAATACTTTCAAACAGTATTTTACCCAAGTCTGCGTATTTAGGTACGGTATGCGTTCAATCGTCATTGTTCGAAAAGAACGACGCTCACCAACGCACGTTCATAGAAATTCAAGAAATTTCAATGATTTTCAGGCCGTTCAACTTAAATTAAAATACATACATAAATATTTCATTTTAAATCCTATTAGATTTATATATAACTATAAATAATAAAATATTCAGAAGTCCAATTAATCCGTGGGCCGCCTCAACGCCATAACACGAGTTTCAATGAATCTGTAATGTGTTTTGTAAATATAAGAAAAAAATGTACACAAATATATATAATATATATCGTTAATAATTTATTAATTAAAATCAACTACCAGATGAACACGTTCGATTTCTTAAAGAACGCGAACGTTTTTATTTTATAAATATGAACGAATTTAATTAGTGGCGTCATTTGGACCACGCAAGGTATACATTTGCGTATTCAAAATTAAATATTATTGTAATTTGGCCTGCTTTTTAAATTTGGTTGGCCCCGTGTAATAGGTAGTGGCTACTGCAGGTTTGTGCCTTTCACTGGTCTACTTACAAATTCAAAAAAACATGAATTTTTTACCATCTATAAAACATGATAGGTCATGTCTACACCACTGTTATATTGGAAAATAGGCAAGTTATTTTATTTTTGTTGTATTGAAAAGTTCAGATAAAGTTGTGGCTTGCATACATAATATATTCGTATTAAAAAAAAATTGAAATAATATCACTGAATTTATTTTTAAATTAAAATATTTTAGAATATTATGCAGTGATTGCAGGAACAACTCAAAAAAACGATGTCACACTTTATAGCAACGGACCTATGGTTGGGTATTCCACTTTTTCACCTAATCTTAAAATAGTGAATTCTTTTATTTACCAAAACTGTACATATCCATAATTTTTTCCACCAGAATTGAACCATTAAAAATTGACAGTAAAAAATAAACATCAATAGTATGATCGTAGTATAAATCGAACATTGAATCAAAATTTCTTACTTAAAAAAAAACGTAATAGTATGGGGGGGGGGGTATTAAAAATAAAAATCATTCATCTATTCCTCCGTACGTTTAATTCAAAATTAATCGCTCAAGTACTAAATATCGTACTAATTTTCATCAAGTCGAAGCTTAATGGAAAATACACGTCTATGGCAGAAACGCGTCACGTAGAGAATATTTTATAATAATAATAATAATAATAATATGGTAATTAGTGGGCGCCTTTTCAATATACCACAATATTGACCTACATAATAACAACTTTAGGCGAAATGTACACCATTTAAATTTATTAACGGTAATAATAATTGTCTAATTGAGATAAAAAAAATAAAATGTTCAAATTAGATTAATTGTTACCGTTATACCTTGACTTGAACTTTTTAGCTGGTTAGAAAGCTCCACCTTTGGTATGGATAATATTCTATATTCTGCATTCGTTATGGTTTTTATGATTGCAAAATACTTACTCGTGATTCATGAACACGAACGGTTTGTAAAACCACGACCATCTTGACGACTGCGGATTAAGTGTGTGCTACACGGAAACTTATCGAACCTGCCCATTTATAATATTATAATAATATAATATTGTGATATCGGTTTGAAATATACGCGTGCACCTATATACCATTGTTTTAATCACGTTCGCCGCACTACCATTAACCAACTCCGTACGATTGTTTATTTTTATCGCTAATTTTAAATTGAATTTTTTGTTTTTTTTATACAGGTAGGTAGGTAAGTGTTTATTAGGCAGGTACGTGCAAATGCCTACGACACAATACGATCGAACGTAATCGGTATCGGTGGCTGTTTTTTTTGTTGTTTTTTTAACGCGCGGCCTAGGAAAATATTGACATTGCGCAATCCGTCGGTATCGCGGTCGTGTCACGTTGAATTACAATGTTTTGAATTTATTATGCGTGACACGGGTGTATATGCAGGCTTCCCGTGATAACAACGATGATTTATCTACACACATATTTATCACACATTTATATACTACCGTATACAAGATGCGCTGCAAAAAATGCGGTCGAGGGTGACAATTTGGATTTGTGACATGCCGTCGAAAATCCTATAATTCGTTATGCATAGATGGTTATCACCACGATGGTAACACTTTCGTAAGCTGAATACACGTATTTTTAATATTATTTTGTCAATTCCACAGTAAATCGTCAACTTGATAATAACTGTTACAATACCCGTAAAATAGAAAAAAAAGCACATCATTATGACATTATATATTTTGTTAAAACCATAATTATTTCACTCTCCTAAATGACAAAGTTGTTTTGTTAAACCCTGTTACGTGACAATAGATATTAAAAAGATTATAAATAAGAAATTGTTTGCTGAAAAAAAAAAACGTTTTTTGGCTGACATTTCGTTGATTGATTAAATTGGTTTATTTGTTTTTTCACTAGGTTTTATTTTTGGTACTAGCAGTTTAAGTTTTATTATTTTCAATATGATATATATTACCGAACTTCTCCCCGTATTGTATCTTGAAATCAATATAGTGTCCATATGGAATAATTAATTTACGCTCAAGGCTTAAGACAATTTCAAAGTGAGTACTGTCCCTTTAATGGCAAATGTTGTAACTACTAATTGGTCGAAAGTGAAGTTATTGACACTATTACGGTTAATTCGATCCATTTTTTCATCACATTCGTGCAGTTAAAACGTATTTTAGTACGTCAATATTTATTTTTAAAATGTAATATTTTATTTTCATAATTAAATATAGAAAAAAAAAAACAAAAATTTAAAATTTCTCTTTACCAACATTTTAATTTTTGTAAACACAGCACTTTACAATACAACAGTAACAGAGTAGGTAATCGCATACTGACAAGTTTAACAAAGGTGTTAGTATGGGACGTCTACCTCGTCATGACATTTAAACATTTCTTTGGACCACTATTATGGACGAACATGAGAATGTTAACAGTAGGCAGGTTGAAACCAAACACTGTCGGGGTTGATTCCGTGGTGTAGAGTTACATTTAAGAAGAAATGAAGATTGTTTTTTTTTAAAACAGAAAAATTAGTAGGTGTCACAGTGACCATCTGCTCATTTAATTGCGCAAAATAAAGGTCTATGACTGTAGTTTATAGCGTTATACTCGTCTTTCCATTGTTATAATGATGGAATATATTCTATAAGTTTGAAACTAATTTAAATTTTAAATGCGTTAAATATATCAGAGTTATAAAACTACTACAAATGTTTATGATACATCATATTCTATATCATATAATACAATCATAAGGTTGCGTGGGAAAATATAAAATCGGCCCATTGCAGGCGTCATAAGTTACAGATAATAAGGGTAATTGTAAATTTGGTCTCGTATATTTTCAGACAATATCAATTTAACACATAATAAACTAGTCCCCATTATTTTTGTATTTTTCAAGAATCATTAAATATTGCCTAGAGAACCAGAAATTGATTCACTGAGACTGTAATAAATATTAAAATATATACATTTATAAATATGTTGTCAATAATAATAATAATAATAATAATAAAAATTTTAACTAATTAAAACAAATCAATTAGAATATTATTTTTAATAGCTAAGAGTTAACTAGTTAAAAAAAAAGGTACCTAATTAAGTAATTTTTTATTCGTAATAACGAATTAAAAGTAAATTGTAAACAAAAGTGGATAGGTACCAAAAAATAATTAATTAATAATAATTTTAATTTTGTACTGAATCCATTAACAAAAAAATAAAACAAAAACATAAAATAATTGTTGGGTACTCAAAAAAAAAAACATTTGTCCTTATAGTTTAATAATAATAATTTGTTAACTTAACTTTGAATGGACAAAAATTAACTAGCTCTTAATTTACTCATAGATTTTTAATTAGATAATTTTATAAAGTGACAGTAGACCAAATTAACTACCTATAGTTGAGTTGAAAATATAACAGTAATTTAACTTAACATTAAATTATTAACTACGCTGTATGAATAAAAAAAACTTATTAACTAATTATTATTTATTTATGTGCATCTTTGTATGTTAGTACTATACAAACCTAACTTTGAATGTTGATAGTGTTAGTTTGGTAATAAGAGACTTTAATGCTAATCAAATATTTACTCAGTGATCAATTTATCTGACAAACTTTAACTAAATGTATTTGTCATTTATACTATATCCCTCAATAGGCCACAAAGAAAATAAAACAGATCATTGCGATGATGAATTGTCGGGGCAAGATTTGTAATATTTCACGCGAGACGTTCAACATCACACATTATAATATTATATTTTGTATTTTCTAATGTTAGAACTATGACTTATATGATTACTCCTTGAATGTTCATTGAATTAGTCTACTTTTTTTTCCTAAATACTATTTATTAGTTTATTCGTCACATTTTAAGCTATTGCGCCTCATATACTGAGTCCATATAAACCCCAAGTTTTCCAGAGATAATCCTCGTTTTAGCGCCGACCTAGATGAATTTAATTTATAGAAAATTTTGCAAGATGTCACAAAATTATTCTCTAATATTTGCGATACAATATAATCATAGGCGCTTGCTATTAGGGAAATCAGGGGATGGAAATTTTCCATCTGAAACCTGTTGAATAATTACCAGCAGACGATGAATTAATGGTTATTGAAACCGGTATAGTATAATATACAAATATGGAGGGGGGAATAAAAAAATACGTGAATTTTAAAATCCAGCTAATATTTGCCGCCTCCCTCTCAAATGTATCCATGCATTGATGATGCATATAATATCTATATTTTAATATTACGTATAGGTATGTGTATTAAATAAAAAGTAATCATCCAAATAAGAGGTTTCCGTATAGTTAATGGGAAAAAGTGGTCTATAATATATTCGATATTACCCACTTAAAGGACATATTTTATCAGGGTACGCTTGCAGTTTATTTTAATCGCCGACGTGTTTATTGCTTGCGTTTTAACTATATTCTTATACGCATTTATAGGTATTATTATTATTATTATTATTGGTATCAAACAGTGGGTCATCGATGTAATTTTCATTTAAAATGGATCATATATCAACAATACAATACTCGCGTGTATTGCACAATATGATAACAATACAATTATTGTGAAAAAAGAATCGTCTCCACGAAGTCTTGCAGCTGGTGTTTAGTTTTTTTAGTTTTTTTTTTTCTATATGTCTTTGTGTATTCGTATACACAAACGCCTACTTGGCATTGTGTAACAATGCTACGTATATAAATATACTTGACGGGTCTAAATTTAATTTCGGTCGTAAAGGTGTCGTATACAAATGCACACAGTATACACACAAACATATATACATATATAAATATATATATATTTGAAAAAGAAGAGTCTTTTTGTTTGGGCATTAATTTGGCATGGCGAAAAAAACCGCATCGGGAATCGAACATTTGGTAAACGTCCAACAACGGGGACACGAACACCTTGGTCGGATTTTTATTTTTTACGTTTATTTTTTTTTTTTATTCACAGTCGAAATGGTTTCAATGGTTTGGGAAAGAACAAATATCAAACGACCTTTTGCCGGGCGTGGGGAACACCAGAAAATGACTAGGTATACCCGGTATACCCGTTACTTTTTCAGTTTAGTCGTTTGACACGTATTCCGTGTAAAGTGCGACGATAACGACGTTATAGTACTTATGCCCGATGGTACATATATATATATATATATATATATATAAACACCGATATACCGGTACACTGCTTAAAAAATATATCGGTAAAGGCCGAGGACCACGCACGAGATAAAATTATCGGATAAACGACAGTTTTCCAAAAGCTATATAATCTTTTCTCGAATTTCGAAGGCGGAAAGTTTTAAAACTAATACCAGTCAAAAGAATATAATATATATATATATACCAGTAAACTCGTCCGAACTTTTTGCGAGCCAGCAGTCTGTTCTATAGATCAATTTGGACAAACGCTCTCGAACGCCGCGCAAAAGTCGTGGACCGTAAAATTCCATTAGGTTTTAATAACCACATTCTTCGGTGCATTCTTTTCGCGATTGTCTACTATATATACTCGTGTTTTTATTCGCCGTCGACATGAAATAAAAATTAAACTAATTTCCGCAATATTTTATTTCGAATACCTAAGTAATGTGTGTTAACATTTTATTTTATTTTTTGTGTTTTATCTATTATTGGTAAATCTACATTTTCTAGCTATAGGGTTTATTGAAACAAAAAATAATTTACATTGTCATAAAACTCATTTCAACAGTTATATATACACGGTTATGTGTTTTGAATATATAACTATAGAGTATACTGTTGCAGTGAAATTCTTATTCGTCTAAACACGTAATTTACATATAGCCGTATTCAAACAATTAATAAATCATTTTCATATATTTTACAATTTACATATTGACGAGAACGATTTCGAAGCGTTTAAAACCAACCGAAATTCTTGGTTTTATAACAGTTACTATTTACTATATAGTGTATATAGACGCCAATTTATTATTATATATGGATATTTACAATGCTATATTATCTTGATCAGATATTTAAAAAGTATAATATTTTTGATATATGTATAATTAAAACTTCGAAGTATTGTTTGGTATTTATTTTACGTGCCAAACAAAACGAATCTTATATTGACAACAAGTTTTGAAGGACAAATCGTTTCTAATGTCCTTCGTCGTATACACCTATGCAAAACGAATAGTGTATATGCTCAAAAACGAACATCTATATATGAATTTGACGCTAGCTATTATTTTGACGCGTTAAAATAACGTCTGACGAATGCGTTTTTTATTACTTATTTATATGACTATATACATTATATTCCCGAGTGGGAAGTAAAATAAATAATAAAAAATTTTAACGAAACGTTTGCACCATTAAATACTGATTAATAATAATCGTATTATTATTATTACTTAATTCAATTTAAAAAAACCAGCTTTTAGTAGCATTAACCTATCTCTGCGATTGTTTGAACCATCTTTAGCCGGTCGTCAGCAATATCATTTCCGCCAGTCTTGAGACCTCAAAAATGAAAGTTTTGAATAAATTTCATTCATAAGTTATGATATTCCAATCAACACAATACAGCTATTGTGTACAGTAAAAAAAGTTTAATTTCACTAACAATTTCTTCGATATTGAATTACAATAAAATTATTATTGTCCTAAAATAAATTAAAATTAAAAACATTGAACTAATAGTTAATTATTTTTTTCGACTTTATGTGCAAAAAATATTTGTAAAATATCATTAATAACTATAATACATTATTCTACAATATTATATCTGAAATAACTTAATACGTATAACAGTTTTTGCAAGTAGGTGTATGAATTAAATTGGAAAATATATTCCAATGCCATTTCTTAACATACATTTACTTGTACTATTTATAATTATAAAATTAACAGATTGTAAAATAATCGGTCATATAGTCAATCCAAGAAGTCAGTCGTAAAAGTCTGCAGCGAAATGGGAAAATATAATATCGTATAATATATAATTGGCTCTAGTTGTTCAGAAGAACATTTCTAAATTGCTATTATTCATAACTAATAAAAATGACAGAATTTTTTGATTCTCTGCATCTTACTTCTAATTAATAATAATGCGAATTGGTCAATGTCAATTAAAAAAAATATAGCCCAAAAAAATAAATAATTAGATATGAAAAAATCATGTTATAAAAAATGTATGACTTTGTTCTAAATTCGTGAATTTATATATATAAATACTAATACGGAAATTGTATATAATATAGTCATCAGTTTTTCGTTATCATAATATAATACTATGTTGACGCAAAAAAACAAAACATCATGCTATAAGAACAATATCGTGAATTTATATAAAATGAAAATAGAATTCCAGAATATTTTCAACCAACAAAGAAAAAAATTATATTCCAATATACATGTTTCTTATTTGTAAAACAATTTAATCATAACATTAAAATAACGGAATTATATACTTATTAAACTATTTATACAACAAAAGCAAAAGATATTGTACGTGAGCTTAAATTTTGTGTCAAATTCATATTCCAGAATTGATGTATTATAAATTATGTTTTAGAATATTTATATATGTTCAAAAATATTCACATGATATATTTGTATTGATTCATGGTGATATGAGGACAAAAAGGTTATAAATACATTTTTTTTAAATCAAGGTTTTACATAGGTAGAACAACTTTTTATTTTTTCTGCGTCAATTGATCTTGACATTTCTTTAATTTGATAATTATTTATTAAGATATACAATATAAAAAAGTTCTAAATCATACAAAATGAATAATCGTTTTAAACGTTGAAACGCACTTCTGAACAATTCGTTATTTTGAAATAGAACCTTTTCATTTTCAGTTGATGATATATAGGTAGGTATACATTCTATGGTATAAATCTGATACGCAACACTAAATCTACTATAATATATATAATGTATACACTAAATTCCAATATCTACTTTTTATTTGACCATTTTTTACGGGTTTTTAGTATAGTAGCTATATAATATATTATATATACAGTATTGTATTTTATATAATATTACAAAGAAATTTCTCATATTATGAATTATTATTGTTATAAATATTCGTTTTCCATTTCTACCACCGTGCTATTTTTTAACAAAATAGTCATCAAATTTAAAAAATATAAACACATTGACTAATATTATATTATAGTCACTATCATTTTTTGTAATATATATAATATAATAGATTTATAATGAAATTTTAGCCAATGTTATACAACTGTACGTGTTCTTACTTTTGGTTAATTTTTTGGATACTTACAACAGATAAGCTAAATCAGAACCACCCAAACACATTTACATTTCCAATTTATGTAACATATTTATTTCACTTATAGCCTATAGATACATAATTTTAAACAACGTACATAATATAATATTGTCTTCACTATTGTGTTTTTTTAACAATTTACAAAGAAGTTTTTGACATGATAAACAATAAATCATGAGATTTAGATCCAGAGCACATCGATGGATCTTTTTGTTTTACAATGATGTTTATTTGTTTGAATCGGAAAATAATATTATACTGTGCTTTACTCAAAATAGTTTTTCAAATGCAATTATTTATTATTTCTTTCAAATCTAAGTAATATCCTTGGACCAAATGGTCTAATTTTCATCTGTGTCTGTATTTTCATAGATATTAGATTTTGAGTAGAATTTTACAATTAGGTTTATTATTATATATTATATTTTTCTGGAAACCAAATTTTGTGTAAAATGATTCAAGTAAGAATTTTGGTGTAAGAAGCTTTTTTGGTGGCAAATTAATTTTAGATGGTGTACTTTCCGGAGTCAATTTGTGATTTTTACAGTAGTTTTTTTTTAGCGTAAAAGATAAGTATTACAACTGGAATTTGTTCATAAATATTAAAAATAACAAATAAAGTTTCCGTGATTATCAAACGTATGACACTTTGATACAACCTATTCTAGACAAGATCGATCTATTGATCTTGAAATATACAATGACTTAGCATATTTGCATTATTGATTATATCAATCATATGTTTTTGAGGTACCAATCTCATTTGATACCAAAAAATGTTATATTATTATTATATTGTCGTCGTGATAAATACATTTTGATTGACCAATGGTCAGTGGAGATCGTGAATAAACCAATATGACATATTATAGTTTCTGGTATCACTGCTGTACATGAGGATTATGAACATAACTTCAGATGTCAAAATTGCTGTACACCGCATTCATCATTCAAAAGGACGCTTCTGTTATGTTTTGTGACTAAAATAATAATATATATATGTATACCTATATGGCGATGACGCGATGACATGATATTTTAAAAGTGTTCTCATTCTATCTATGTGACTTGTTCAGTTGGACCACGTTAGTCGTGCATGTTGGTTTGTTCGTCTTTCTTCGATTATTTCGATTTCCACATTTATTTCACGACCACAACAGTAATAATAACAATATATTATAACGCATATTATAATGTTCGTATGCACAATATTCGAACAAGTACGGCGGAAGTGAAGGGTAAACCCTGCACCGCGGCAAAATATTATATATTATGATTTCATTGTCCGGACTATGATGTATTGTATATGGATATTTCAAATAATATAATACATACACCACATTTTGAGGCAAACATTCGAAAAGCCCAAGATGGATTTATTTATTATTATTATTATTATTATTATTTCTTTTACGTATAATAAAAACCGATCAAAACATATTATGCGCTATGTCGGATTTCGATTTTGCCAAATTCTATACACACCCACATACACACACACACAAATACACATACATGTATATTATATTATTCTCCTTGAGTTCAGTGCATACATACATACATACATACATACATACATACATACATACATGTATGTATGTATATCTATTGTATATGTGTAATACACCGTGGTGTGTTTTGTTTCCAACCCCTCCCCTTAGCGCCGGATGTGGGGGGTGCGAGAGCGTTTGTGTACCCGAGTCCCAAACCCTGCATTCAATAATAATGCAGCTGCTACCCGTCGGTCGGTCCGGTCGCGTCTGTTGTCCCGTACACACACAAACCGTAGTACTGTGCGAAATAGGAGAGATACGTCGGAATGAATGAAGGAAACAAAAACGGCACAGAGGAAAATGACTCGACAGCGGAACGCGTACACGAAATTTGTGCGACGGCATTAACCGCAATCCGGCCGCGGCCGTTTGCGCGGATCCGGTCACGCCTACCCCGGCCGCGCCCGTCAACCATATACTTACAACATTGTATTGCACGAATCTACATACGTATACGATCTCTGTCGTCCCTACCGTGAAGTCTCATTGACCATCATGTCCACGAGGCTCCCCCCACTCCGATATTATGTAATTGTTTTCAAATCATCTCGAATAATTATTGTAAATTATATTTTTAAAAAGTCCGAAATGTGCTCCGAAGGACCAACATCACGCAGTCCACCAATTTTGTCCCATCCGTTCTAAATAAACAATAATAATCGTTCAATTCTTAAAACTTGCGAATCGATATTTTAATGTGCTATTGGCTCTACACCAAAGTCAATATTTTGAAAAGGCATTGTAAATATAATAGTATATTGCTTTTAGAATTTGTGAATGATATTTTTGATGAATTTTTTAACACAACAATGTTAACATAACATATGTTTTTAACATAACACTGTGTGTCTTGGCACACAGACGCACCACCCAAAGTTTGCAGAGTCATGAATTTTTAACGATACATAAAGACCCGTTCCCACAACACATGGCTTGGTGAGTTTTGGACGGCGTGTACCCAACACAAGTTTGACCATTGAAAAATTCGCAAAAATAATTAACATTTTAATTTCAAAATTCTAAAAATAAATTTTAAACTATTTGCTTTTAATTTTAAATTCCGTTGGACTAAATCGAGAGATTACTAAATTGTTTTTAAAATTAATTTGCATAATATTGCCGTTTATTTATAATAGATTTTTTTTATAAAGTCCTAAGTACAGTCCTAATACAGTCCTGTAGACTGGACAAGTCTACACAATGGAAGTTCTCAAGAACAATTTTCGGACCTTTGAAAATTACAATGTTCAATTAAATTGTAAAACGTTTTTGCGATGATTTGGTAACATCGGAAGACAACTCCACGGATATTATTTTGGCTATCGTGATAATAGTATATATACCACACAAAATAAATAGGGGTAACAAATTTTAAGTTAATCAATACCAATTTCCAGGCATTTATTTTCGGATATATATATATATTTTTTATTTATTCACTTGTATTTATTTTTACTGTGTATTTTTCCAGAATACCAGTATACCTACCTACATAATTTATCTACGTATATTTTTTAAAATGTTTTTCACGTATCGTAGGTATTATTATTATTATTTAATTTTTTTTGAAAATTCCATTTATCAGAAGACTGTATATAATACAATTTTAGTATAATATTATCTTTTGTGCACATTATTATAACGTATGCAAACGAAAAGTACACGGGGATAATCATTCAATGATCCGGTATATTATATTATATTCCAGCATAATGTTCAATATATTTCAGATATATTATCAGATATTCTTTTAAGAGCCATTTTTTTTTTCGTTTCTCGTAAATACACCAGTTTATGCATGTATAACACATGTACTTTGGGGCGTATCGATTCGTGCTTAAAATGTGTATAGGTAACCGTTTAGCAGGTAAAAAATATTACCTTCTCTCCCCCCCCCCTTACATTAAAGTTCGTTTAATATACTTCTGTACAAGAAACACCAACACATATGTATTATGTATAATATTATGAAGCCGGGCCGTCGATAGCAATAAGATTATTTTGTGTTCTTCCATGATATTGTTATTTAAGTATGCATGTATATTATTATAATGTGCAGCCAACCGTTTATCCTTTCGTATATTACATTTTTTCGTTGTAGTTTCTTTACCGTACAAGTATATTATAATAAACTATTATTATACTTATTATATTTATCATTATATTCTCCGATCGATCCAATGATATTTCCACGTATATCGCGAAAACATATATTTTTCGGTCAACTACTAAATTATTACGCATATGTAAGTGATATTGATCAAAATTCTGGTGCCTTTAAATCACATATGGTAATATTTTTGGCAGCACGGTAAAATATGATTAAATAGTATCCGCAGATTTATCCTGTCAAATCGTACGTTTTGAGGAGCTATAATTGGGTTATCAAAGGTACACGAAATTTTAAAACAAAAAAAATTAATACAAACTTTGCAAGATACCGTCATTTTCTAGAAGGCTGTATAAAAATGTAAATGAAAGGAAATATTAACACATCTTACTGTAGCATAGCTATTTTTTTTCCATATGATTAAAATAATCCCATTATCCACCACATACTTATACAAAAATTAAAATTAAACTATTTTATATTTTTATAAAATAAACTAAAGACATTTGGGCTAATTTAATTTTACTTAACTAAGCTAATTATTTCCATCAACCCTCCTACCTCTGCGTCTAGTACTTTTGTGGACAGGTGTCTCATCTAATTGATACGGTTTTCTATACTGAAGTCGTTCCAAAGTGATCACAATTTAGAGCAAGAAAGTTTTTTTTTTTTTTAATAGTTTATATCGGTTAAGTCAACATAATATGACCGTCTACTTGTTATTATAGTACAAATACACAATGGTCTATTACTGTGTGTGTATATGCATTGCTTCATTGATACAAAACTCTCATGTGAGGTATCATATTTAGATATAATTCAAGCAATATTTAAGTACATAAATCATAATGCAAAAGGTAGATTTCAATATTGCAACTTTGAAAGACGCCTCGAATTCTTGCGATCCACCACCAAGCGTAAAAAGCGTTTACAAGAACGTATTTCGACTTGAACAACTAATACGCCAGTGCGGATAACGTGATTATAATATACGAATATTAAATAATAATGTATTATGTCGTATAGCTATACCCATCGACCACTGCTTCCGACGATCACAACGCGCTTGTCTGCAACGCCACTGTACGGGCAATTTTGGGATCGCGCCAAACCTTGTACTGCCATTGTCAATACACAATCCCTTTTCCTCTTTACGGGTCCGCAAAACCGAATTGAATTTCACCTTGGTTTCGACCACTCGTTTTATTACGGGTATCACACCCTCTCCCGCTGTGTCGGGGTTTTTTTTTTTTTTATAGATTTTTTTCATTTTTAAAAACATATACATTCAATTCGAATGGACAATCAGTATTCGGAATTCTCTTATTTGTACGTACCCGTGTAAGTATTATGTAAATACCTAAATACCGTGGTTTCGCAAATATACGATTATATACTTTTGTATATATTGTTTAATATCTCCCTGACGACAATGTATTTTGCGAAAATTGAATATTTTCGGCCGATTTTTTATTGTAACGTTATTTCAGCAACACTCGTTTCCGGAATTAGAAATTAATAATAGGACGTTTTGAAATCAAACGGGCGCAAATTGAATTCGCACAGTATTTGAAACGATTAAACGTGTTTATGTAATGTATTATGGTCGTATACGCCGTGGGGAACTAGACGAACCTCCGAGTACATATTATTATTCCTATGTCTATATAATTATGATGATTAGTGGTTACATGCCCAATAATCATTTATAGTTATATTATGTGCATGTACTTCGTAGAGTGGGTAATGATGAATATATTATTGTGTTTATTTATGGAAAAATATCATGTGTACACAGAATGTGTTATTATATCTATGTCTGATATTAAAGTTATGATTCTCAGAATTCAATTTTTAATTAAAAAAAATTATGAAATCCGCCTAGATACACATACATCTGTTAAAAGTTGGTCTATCGTCACTTTGGACCGGATAGTTAATAATATCGTAATTCAAACTACAATTTTCAGCAAAGTTTGTTACATTATCATTTTCCGATTTATAATCATTATCGTTAGTTTTACTTTACGCTAATGTACCGGGAAAATCAATTTTTTTAATATACCACATAGAATGAATTTCCCACTAAAGACCGCATCATGGAATCTATGGAGGGCTAAAACAAACACATGAGGATATAATAATAATAGGGATTGATGAGAACGAGTACCAGTATGGAGTAGTTTAAAATTAATGAGACAAATATTTACATAGAAAGATGTCTTTAATATGAATGACAATTTTATAAATCTGACAAAATACTGAGATGGGAAGTTATAACGGCCAGTGAGACCGAACATGGAAAAGAAGACCAATTTTATATGAAAAAAAGAATAAACAGGAGAAGAATTAAATTTTAAGAAATACTATAAATTACCAGAAGAGATCAATTTTTTTCTATAATAATAATTTCAAATTCCTAAACCTTTATTATTTCCCAATTTGTAACAAAATAATTTTTAATAAACACATATTTTCGTTTAATTTTCCGTATTTTTTCAATACATTTCCTTAACTTACAAGAATGTTGTATGGAAGTTTAAAAATTACGTCATTAAGGCACAAACTAGATACAATTTATATAAAAAAAGTTAATTGCTTAAAAATCCAACACTATAAAACTAAGTCTAAAAACAATACTGTGCTCAGAATCTAAAGGTCATTATAGAACATTAAAGTGTTTGAAACTTAAATTTATTAAAGTCACATATTTATTACCATTTTGGTATTTTTTATTTATTTATTTTATTTAGATAGGTATATATAGGGAAATAACGTATATATGTATGATAACAAATATATTATATATTGTCACGCGTAATATATTTTTTAAGAATTTCTTTATACCATCAAATGAATAATGATTAAACTTGGAAAACCCAAAAAAGGGTTTTATTTTTCATTATCTAGTATTTTTTTTATACTTTTTTCTCTATACACATGGTGGTAATAATGACTACCACCACGTCGTTATAGCCCATAGACAACTTGAATAGGTATGCTCTAGAAAACGCTTGAAAGAAAAGGAACATTTCACTTATACAACAAGGGTGATCCACCTGCCAGATAGGCCTGCATCGAGACCCGTCGAGGAAAAAATCGACTGAAATAAAATAATATGTGCATAGGTACACAAATAGAAAGTTTAGCGAATAATAAGTCAAATAACGAAATGAGGATTGACATTTTTTCGTTATTTTATAACGCGATTGTTGAATTTTGTAAATAAAAATTCACTTTTACTTGTCAATTTATTTGAGGAAAATTGTGATAATATTGCGTGCAATATTTTAAAAAAGCCGATTATAAAACATAAAAGCTGCATAAGTTTTTGTTATAAAAAAAAATAAAAATAAAATACTTTCTAAGATAAAATATAATGATATTATATTATAAAAAATAAATAAACATAGAGAATTTGTTTCGCGAAATCCCTGCGTGTGTATATTTGAACCGTATTCAAATCCATTTTGACACGAATTCTCCGCAACAATGGGATTGCTACTCTCAACGTACTAATATAATAATAGCATCATCTGATGAACGAGTACCCTCGGTAAGGATTAAGCGAATAAAAAAAAAAGGATATTATATAAAGAATTAAAGTTAAAATAAAAATAATATCATAATAAATATTAATAAAGCCGGCTAATACTGATTTATATATTGTGAATATCAACTTGAAACCCTTTATTTAAAAATTATTATCAGATAGCATTATAGAAAACTATTATCATAGAGCAAAATATAAAATTTATCTTGAACAACAAGGTTTAAAAAAAACAATATCCTGTATACACTTACCGTACAGTGGAGTAAGTTAAACGGCTTATGTGGAAAAAAAACCTTCATAATAACATAATACCTTCGAGATAAATCAATGAGTTAAAAAAAAAGATAAATACAAAATTAAAATTAAACCTATAACATACATGTATTACGTGTTACTGTGAACGGAAATTGTCCAAAATATTACGATGATTTTATCCGATGACGAACGCGTAACGGATTATTAACAAAAACACGATTACGACGTTATCTGTTATACTACTATTATTATTATTATTACTAGTGAGAAATGGATGTATAATAATTAGTAATAATACCATCTCTCGATCGCCGTTGGGTCATTAGAAGAAAAATAAAAAAGGTGAACGAACTCGCGCAGTCGCGTACACAATCGTATAAATCATAATCATTTGCTTTATTATATATTACTTACCTACCGATATAGATCCGTTTCACGTGTAATGTGTACACAAGTATACACAAATTATATAGTGGTTGACACCGGAAATCTTGCTACATTTTATGGGCAGGATAATGAAGAAACATTTTAAATTTGTTAAAATATGTATTATTTACTTAACTATATTAGTACACCTCTATTAATATGCGTTATATAAATTATAATTAAAATTAGTGTAAATAATTTGAAAAAAGTACCTACCTAAACCTCATATTACCGAAACGTTAGGCATGTTATATCTTCCATCCGTTTCCGCCGAGACTACACTATTTACTTTCCACTTTTTGCTTTTTTAAAACTGATAAATCGTAAACAATCAAAACATTTATGTAGAAACCAATGCACAAGGCGATATGTAAATATCCGTGTAAGGTCTTCAGGCTGTGGCGATATCTACAGCCGTAGGTATTCCGAACTTTTTGACCTTTCACTTTAAAATTCTTAAAATTAAATTAAACATTTTTCCACATTAAAATGATGTTGAATGTTTAAAGTTGAAAGTTTTCTAAATAATCTCAAGTAGATTGTAAGATTTTGCTGAAAAGGTAAATCAAACGGTTCTGAAATTTGGCGGAAAAAAGGAAGGGTTTTCATTTTGGCACAAAACTGTTATACCGATGAATTGGTAATCAATATCCGTTAATATTAAAAGGATGTCAACGCGGTCATTTTTAAGGTATAGTAATATAAGTAATTATTTTGAAAATAAATACCGAATGATCTCATTAACAATTATTCAATAATTAATTATTGTGGAATTTTATTTTACGAATTTATGAAATTTTATTGAAAATACTACTTTGGTATTTCTCACATTAATAACAACTTGAAAACATGGTAGGTAGAAAGATAAAACAAAAAATAAATAATGAACAATATTATCTAGCGCCATACTGAGTCATTTTTATATGTTTATTTAAACACGTTTTATGAGTTGTTAAAAAACCAACTTTTTTGATGTACCTATTTAAATAAATATAACTCTTGAAAAAATGTAATTATCGAGTAAACTCCATGTAATGTAATAAATAACGTTGTTATAATATATGTCATTTTTTTTTTTTTTTTTTGTTTCATATTTCTAAGATGTTCGTAAGTTGTTAAAAATGAGAAATGCTAATAGGTATGCGATTTTTATTGGAAATTGTTTGCAAAAAACAAGGTTTTTGTTTATCAATGACAAATTATTATATTATGACTTTATATAATTTACTAGGTTGGTATATGGTATTAAGCGAAAAAAAACTCGGTAATTTTATCAACACCCATGGCACTATAGTAGAGATACAGCGAAAAAAAAAATTAAAATACAACTGCAGTATATACTATAATTAAAATGTATTGTACATTTTTAATTAATTTATACGCATGCCGTAGGTTTTACAATAAATTTGGTAGTCCAACTATACAGTATACGTCCATTCGTTCGTTCGCCGACGCCTGACTGCATCGTGACATTATATGGTAATTTTTCACTCCCACGATCTCAGCATAATTCGATAAATATAATAGATAAAAAGTTAAAACAGATGTAGTTACTTTTATGATAATATTATACTTAAAATATCGTTTTAGTCGTTTCGCGCGAAACATGATAATATCATTATGATTAACTACTTCGATATATTTTCGAATGCCGAGCTGTCTGAACCGTGTTCGGCGGGAATTCTGTACAGTATAATACCTAGTATCGAAGAAATGTATTTTATAGTGAAACCGTAAAATAGTTTGATTCACGACACCATAATGAACGTTTTGCTTATATTCTAAAATAAAATATTTTCCTGAAGATTTTCCAAATAACCTACTCAATTTTAGTAACTCAATTAAATAACTTAATCTAAATTCAAGAATAAAAAAATACTCGTTAGGTTTCTAGTTATTCATAAAAATGTACTTATTACGTGAATTTTTAAGGTAACTATTTTACGATCCATACATTTCGAAAATATTTTGTAATTTAATTAAGAAATACCTATAGATATAGAAATAAAATGTATTTAACATTTTTAATTATTTTTTTATATAAAATTCCTTTTTTTTTTTATTGTGTTTTTGTGGAAATAAAATTAGAAATAGTCAATAGATGAATATAATATTAATTCATTTAAAATATAGGTACATTTAGAATATTGAAACAACGTTTCAATGTTTAAAACTGTGAGGTACTTACCTATAAAGAAAAACACTCCTCCATTTCTCCACGCTTTTTTTTAAATTTTAATGGTATATTATAATATTTTACTCGACTAAAAGACAATACTTTTTAGATCAATCGGAAAATAGACAGTTAAGTTTTTATCGGAAACTGGCCATGCCCAAACAAAATACATTAAATAGTATTGTAAATAAAAATTTTACTCGTGTAACTACTAGAGTGAAATTATGATAAACATGTACAAGGGAGATAGTTTTTTTTATAAAAATTGAATATAAATCATTTGTGAGGTATATACTCACACACAAATACGTTTTATAATAATATGTTATACACTACACGTGCAGTTTAACGACGGATAAGATAAATTTTGTGAATTTTAAAAATATGTTCTCTAGTGATTTCGATTGGATATCACAAGCCTGTACGTTCATGTTTCTAAAAATACGACATTAAAATATTATGTCCATTCATTTATCGGCGATAAACACGCGACGCAAATGTTGTGTACGATCGTTCACAAAAATATAGGTACTTAAATATTTTTTATTTTTTTTTTGCGTAAATAATAATATCAAATAAATCGATAAACGTATACATACTGCAGTCGTAACAAGTAGAGTAGCGTATCTCTCTAATCAGTTAATTGAATGAACCAAATTTAAATGTTTATTTATTGTTGTAATTTAATATTAAATAAACAATTATTTAATTTATTAGATAATAAATGATTAGATTTTGATTAGGCCGGACTTAAACTGGGGACGTATTTTCTTAAACAACCCAAACACAAACCTTATACGCAACCTACCGGGGACGGCTACTCAATCGAAATTCTACTACGTTTATAGGTATATATATCTGATCGATCCAAATGAAGTCCAATAAGAGATCCAATAAAAATCTAATAAGGGGTTAACGACGCTAGTGAACATTTCTGAATATTCCTTTAATCGCATATATAGACACCCACTAAGAAATATTTTGAAATTCGTTCATTAGAGGGGAAAGGGGGAGGCGAAGCAAAGTGATCCATCTTATAACTATATACATATATATAGTTATATAGATTTATATAACTAAATATAATAGAACAGATATACTAAACGTATAAATATTAACATATTCAATTCAACAATATTATATTATAGGTAGGTACCTATCTAATATTGTATATTATAAATGTTCAGTAATTATAAACTAATGATTTTAATTAGGATATTATCCGCGTAACAAATTATAATAATTGAATAATCATTATATACTTTAAACATATTTGTTTAAATATTAGTTTAATCATTAGGTGCCGATCATTTTAGTTTTAAATCGAAAACCGATATTTATTAACATTCGATATTGGAAATTTTTACGTGAATATGTAGTAAGTGGGCGCGCATAATATAGAGGTACGCAATATGATAATAATAATAATAATAATAATATCATTGATACGGAAAAAGTGATATTCACGTAGTACAGATACCTACTCACAGCAATCTAAGTTTTGTCAGTTTGCAAGCACAGGGTACACTGTATAGATTTGATTTATTTCAGTTCTATATTTACGACGTAAGGTATATATATACGTATATATGTGTTTTACACCGACCAGGTAAATCAATGTTAAGACACACAGTGTGTTAGTATGTATATTACACACGTCCCCCGGGGGCCCGACAACACGTTCGTGCGCTAACTATCCAACGACGATGAATTTATTGGTAGTAAACCGTGTTGTAAATGTATATTCAAATACTCGGTTTGCTTTTCCGCACTTATTTTCAAATATACATGTTTTTGTTGGGTTTTAGTATTTCAGTACATTTTCAATAATTTTCCGATATGAACATTGATTGTTACGTTATATGTTATGGTTTTCATATTTTATATATTACACAATATTGTGTAATATTGTATGAATGCGAAAAATATTGCTTTTTACCGGCATTAATTTTACAAAATTATATTATGTTATCGACAGTGTTAAACTTATTATTATATAAAATAGAAAATGACAAATTTATAAAATTCTGGGTGTAGATTTTAAACCGTGTTTTTCTTCGAGCGGAGGGGTTTAGTACTTATTTATTTCGTGTTGCACAGTAGCGTTAAGTTAAATCATTTTTTAGTCATTAACTTTTTTCAAATGACAACCTACGGGATTGACCCGGATTTTCCGACAGAATATTTTTCTGGAATTTTCAATGTATAAATATCAAATATTCAGTAAACGTTTCAAAGTTTAGCAGAGTTGGGTACTAAAAAATTAATCTTCTGTTCCTAACGTCTCTTTGTGAATTTTAAGTACTTACTAAATAGCACACTATTTTACTGCGGACTCTAGCTATCAATCACACTAAATTTGAATGGATTAAATCTGGTAGAATAATATAATAGGAATTCAGATACTTACTTTCATGCTTGGCGAAAAATATAGATATATATTTTTGACAGAAACAGTCAATGTTTAAAAGTATATGCTAAAATTATATATTATATTATTTATAATAGTACCTATTATATTTATACTCACTCAACGTGTGAAGATAAAATACGCTAGTTTTCTGTGAAACTCTACGAACTAGAAAATCTATGGATTTTGACGTGAGTCCAATATAATAATAATTTTAAAACAATAATTCAATAAACACATAAAAAATTTGTATAAAAATACATATTATTAAAAATAAATGTAGTTGTAATAATAATAAATTAACGCTAAGCATGGTTTCACGATTTTCTTGTTTGCGCATCTCTGTGTATTTTTTTACTTCGACGTTTTGGAAAAGGTTTCGAGAGATTTCTTAGACACCCGATTTCAGTTTAAACAACGTGTTATCATAATTTAATTTTTTTTTTTTCATCTGTATCAAGTAGGTTTTTTTTGTATTAGTAATGGACCTATTCTACTTATAATGATTGATATACATTGAAATAACTATTGTCTCACGTAGTATTTTACTGGAGCTTATCTAACTCTTCAACCTTGGTTCACGCCACCGATTGACGATTTCATTTAAAAGACCGTGGAAGGTTGAAGATATTTCAGTTAAATAATAATTCATATAACAGCATCATGCTTTTTATAAAATGTTTCCTAGTACTTTTAATAGTTAATACACAAAAAATAAATATTCATAAAAACGTGTGTATTATTGATTTATGATGTATATATTCACCTTTTCTAATATTTGCCTACTCGTTAGGTTTTTTTTTATTTACACCGAAAATACAATCAGTTGTAAATAAAAAAAGCATTTTATGAAATGACATTGGATAGAAACCGTGGTATAATCTGCTAACCTTAATGCAATTTAAACCATAATGTGTAATATGCTGTATCTAGAGTTATTAGTACTCTCTTGAATATGGCTCTATTGAGATCGTACTCGGATAATACCATTATATGATTTTATGTAAATTTAACGTTTGCCTACATACCTATGAAATATAATATTATACACGCATTACAGTCATAAAATTCCATTAAAATCTAGATACTCCAAAACATAATATTATGAATAATATGTAATGTGTATGGTATATATTACATAATATTATACCTATTATACGATATTATTTATATAGCTGGTGCACGGTAACTGCATTTACAATGCATTTCTACATTTTTAATTGCGCATAAAAAAACCATAATGTAATTACGCTGGATAGTAAAAAATGTCCCAGTGAACTCCACTCTCGTGCTAATTACATGACACTGACAATTCAATAAAATATATAATATTATCTATCAATATAATGGGATATAAACTATCCTTATCTACTTACTTTTACACTATTGACACTATTGTTTGTATTGTGTTTTAGAAGTTTGACGCCAGGACCGTGTAATCTGCGTACGACAATGTTTATAACGTGCCACTCTTCAGCCACGTGGGCTCTCACGATATTGGCCGTGATTGCCATGATAAGAGCGCACTGTCCATCCAACTGTTCATGCGATGACGACACACTGGTGGTACTGTGCAAAGATAGCAATCTGGACGTGATCCCGATCACGCTCAATCCGTCCATCCAGAGGCTAATGCTCATGTACAATCGAATTAAGATCGTCGATGCGTCGTTTCAATTCTACGGAGCCCTGCAATACGTAGACATATCACATAACCACTTGGTAAACATACCCAACAAAGGGTTCGAGGCTCAGGATAAGCTTGTCGAGCTCCATTTGAATCACAACAAGATCTCGTCGATCAACAATAAAACGTTCATCGGTTTGGTGTCACTGACCATACTGAACCTGCGGGGAAACTATCTGGAGGATCTACCAGATCGGTTGTTCGCCGCGCTGCCTAAGCTCGAGGAGCTGGATCTAGGTGAAAACCGCATATCCCGGATCGATCCGGCAGCTTTCCAGGGACTCTCACGGCTACGAGTTTTGTACCTCGATGACAACCAGCTCCGAACCGTGCCGACGCCCGCTTTCAAGTTTTTGGGAAACTTGGCCGAGATGCGCATCGGCCTGAATGCATTTACCACGTTGGATAATGACTGTTTCGCCGGGCTCGGCCGTCTGTCCGTGTTGGACTTAACCGGTGCCGCACTGATCAACGTCAGCACTAACGCGTTCAAGGGTCTCACCGTACTCAGACGATTGGTGTTGACTGATAACCGATTGTCGGCCATTCCCACCAAACAGTTGTCTGGTTTGAACAGACTGGAAGAGCTGTCCGTGGGACAGAACGACTTCTCAGCTATAGAGCCGAACGCATTCAAAGGACTGGCCAACTTGCGATCAATCGACGTATCGGGCGCATCCCAGTTGTCCATCATTAAAAAGGGCGTATTCAATGACAACTTGAACTTGGAGACTATAAACTTTAGCAGTAACAAGCAACTGTCGACCATCGAGAACGGTGCGTTCATGGGGCTGCCCAACCTCCGGAACCTGATAATGCGAAATAACGCGTTCTCATCGTTTGCCGAAGCAATGGTCACGTGGCAAGAACTGCAGCAGATCGACCTGACCGAAAACCAGCTGGTGTGCGAGTGTTCGATACTGTGGCTTAAGGAACTGTTGGCTCGGCGAAACACAAGCGATGTAGACTGCGCGGGACCAGCATCGCTCAAAGGAAAACCACTCAGCTCACTTGGGTCCGGCGACCTTTCGTGCGCAAAGTATTACACCAGGCAGCAGGCCATCGTAGGAGCGGTGTTCGGATGCACGGTGGCGTTCATAGCGCTCATGTTGCTGTTGGCGTACCGGTTCCGGAAGCGTTTGCACCATTCGCTGAAGAAAACCTTCTGGAAAAAGGAGACAGTGAACCGGAAAGATCTCGAGTACCAAAAGACATTTTCCGATGACGAGTTCATCGTCCGGAGTTCGAACGCCCACCATCACACGCCGCACGACCAGCACCAGCATCACCTGCACCAGCACCAGCATCAGCCGCAGCACCACACACTGCACGGTCACCAACACCACGCCAACGGTTTGCAGCACCACAACCAACAGCCCAAGCAACAGCACCATCACCTGCAACATTTCCAGCAACACCTCCAGCAGCAACAGCATGGCAACGACCATCACATGATGATGATGGCTACGGCGCAGCAGCCACTACCACCGCTTCCGCAACATCACGGCACCTACAGCCATCACAACAACCAACATCTATACCAGCAACAGCAGCCACGTCACCAGAACACAATGCCGCACCGCAACGACAAGCCCATACCGGTCACGGAACTGTAGCTAGAGCTGTTCGCCTCGACGCCGACGGGCGAGAGGCGATACCAGGCCTCCGGCACGTCTGACGGGACTACCAGCGTAACTGGCTTTTCGTACATTTCCGGCGAAATCTGTAAATACGGCGGCGGCCAAACATTAAACAATCGATCTCTGCCGCCGCCCGGCTACCGCGTTTATCATCCGCACTCACTCCGCCGTTTTCGTGACTCTTGAATCCTCTGGTCGGCTTTCATGTTCCACTATCCCCTTTTCCCACCTCCCTCCCCTGTCCTATCACAATAATTCGACACAACCGACATTTTATCATCCATATACGAATTCTATACCGTACCAATACTCTGAAAGGGATAACCTGGTTACAATAATTCGTATCTCGTCAATCGATGTCTGATTAGCGAAGGAATAAAGACTGCAGTATAATATTAATAATATATTATAGTCGTTGTGTATTACGATTAATTTTGAAAAAAAATATTTATCAGAATACTGCCACCGCCACCGTTTCGATACAATATCAACATCCATATATACTGGTGTGTTATTGAAGAATGTTTTGACATGTTTTAGATCTAGTATTAAAACATAAGCTTAAACACCATTAACGAACGATATGATAACTAAACGGAAATCTTGTAATAATCTATAAAGACATTTTTTTCTTTTCTATGAGCGATTTTTGCTAAACAAGATAATGTCAGGCGTTCTTCATTAGTTGATTAGTATAATATGTTCGGTTGTTGTGATCCAAACTCAACGACTTAACATGTTTGACATGTTTTAGATATCTTCGTCAGTAGCTCTCTAATTTTTTATACAATTATTATTACCTACAAAAATAGCTGATATATTGTACCTATACATTAATATTTAGTATTACTTAACCAATATAATAATCACTATCTTTTTTTGTTTTACATGATATAATTATACTATTTATTACGGTTTAATAGAATATAATAAGATTACGTTTTTATTTTTATATATTATGAGAAAAAATGGTAAAAAAAATTTAAGAAAATAATATATTTTAACTTTGGTTATTGGTAGTGTTGTTCGGTTATGCAAAAAAAAAACGTATACCTACATATTAATAATATACGTTCTACTGGTGTAATTTTAAGAAATATTTTTAAATAATCAATTTATTGAAAATGTATTGTATCACATTTTAGAAGGTCTAAACTCTCAACCCCCTCCCACTCCGAATTAAGTTTTATATTGAATATAAAAATATTGCAACTATAAAATAAAATTATACAATTTTGGGCCACTCTCTCTCCAAAATATTTTCAGATACTTACAGTCTTCATAGAATATCCACATTCGCATAAATAATAGGTAATATGCATTATACATTTTTTCAGATCACACGCAGGATTCTTAGGTGACGTTGTACTTTCTATTGAGGATATTGCATAATTTATTTTTACTCGTATTTTTACTCAGTTACATAAAAAAACATATAATTGACCAATTTTTCGCCATTTAAATTAGTCAATATTCATGATTCGTTCGTCCACTTTCCCGTAGAGGTGCGTCGTTTAAATTAAATTCCTTCATCTCCGTCTCTATAATTTATTTTTATTTTCTAAATCGATTTTTATCAAAGTCGGTAGTGTTTTTGTTGTGTAATAACGTTTTCTCAACTACTATTGTCTTGCACGTAATTATTTAACGTCTCTCCCTTGTGAAACGTAGAATGTCGATTCGCAACACCATCATCTTCTAAACGCTTTTTGAACTTTTCTTGAAGCTTTTCGAACGTTTTCATCTTTGAACACAGTTCCTTTAGACGTGGAATGTATAATATATTTTTCGTTTCTTATAACATCTGCAAAACATCGAGTAATTTATCGATTTTGATGTATTTTAAAAGCTACCTACTTCGTATATATCACTTATAAATATAACAGTGCTTGATAGTATAACGATGTTAACCAGTATATTTTATCTGATAGTTCTGTTATACAGTCAACGCTTATTCGGTTCAACTCCGCACATTAGTTTTTTTTTATATATTTTTTTATTAAATCAAGTTTAACGTTTCTAAACGAACGGTATAGGTACACCTTTGTAGCATTATAATATTTTAACAAATGGATCGTAAGTATACCGTTGTTTAGTGCCGTTAAAAAGGTAAAATAGACTATAATGAGCTTTGTGATAATGATATTCTTGCGTGCTCTTGTCATCATTTTGAACAATATAACAGTATAATAATCATTTTTGATGAATCGTCCTGCACGTTTTCCCGAATAGTCGCTCAATATTTTTGAATCGTAATATTCCCACCTAGATATATAGCCGTTATAGATAAATTGCATATAATTGTTTACTTTTGAAAAAAAAAAATGTAAAACTTATACGTGCAAATGTTGTTTATATTTTTAATACGCATACAAATATTTGACACTGATCCTCACGATGATTTTGGTAATAACTCGAACTATTTGCAAAGACGTTCTATTTTTTTTTCTTATATAACAAATATAGACAATATATCTATTGACATACAATTAGTATACAGTAGTTGAACTTTAACCAATAATACATAAGAATATCCGACATTTCAAATCGATTTTTCATTAACTTCTTAAGTTTTAAACATACAAAATTACAGTTACGTGTAATAAATATCTACCAAAAATAATATGTAATATATTTTGATCACAATGCAACCACATATTATGGGAAATAGTTCATTCCGACTCCAAATTTGTCAAAAAGAAAACCAGTTTAAGTAACTTTTAAAAAAAAATGTCCCAATTAACTCACAACGAAAATACAAATATCATACTATTTTTTTTTTTTTTACCAATAATAGTGTTAATATATTTATACGTATTAATAACTAAATTATTAAGGGCAGATTGTTTCGATTTACATTTAGTTAATTTACTTGATCATAATTTCTTATAATACACGTTCTTAAGCAGTTCTTTCTTTTTTTTTCTAAGTTTAAAAAGCAAAGGTTCGTCAGATAATATAATGCTGTTGGGTGTATTGCATTTTAATATTTTCAATAGGTAGGCACATGTTATGCTGTATATGTGATTTTATTACATTTTGAACTATTATAAAAAGGTGCTTTAGAATTTTATATAAAAATTCAAGTTAAATAATAACAATAATACGCGCGATTCATCGTCCACTTGTATTGGTGTCGGCGAATCGGTATTCGGCAAATTGGGAGTCGGCCAACTCGAAATAATTAAGTATCGGCAAAAATTGGGAAGACACGATGAGCAATAAAAAAATTTAAAAAATACGTTCAATAATAATTTATAAGTATTTTTAACATTAGTCAGTCAATCGTTTCAAAAATGTGTGTAATAAAATAGTTAAAATAAACGAAAAACGGTTAAACGAATTTAAGGGTGTTTCAACTAAAATAGGGAATTTGTACCGAACGGATATACCAACAATAATCGTCCATTTCATATAGGAGTTATTTCTCTAATTAAAATCTATGTAATGAATATGAAGTATATATATATATATCTATAACCGTAAAAAAATAGGTCATAATATACATATTTAAATATATTATATAATATACTATATGTATTATACGTGTATGTTATATATAATATATTATATACATTTAACTGTAAAATTTAAATCGATCAAATTGTTTAATATTATTGAGTTAGGTTATATCTATATTTAAGAACAAATTTCTCTGTTTATACTATAATATTTAGTCCGAATGATGGTGTAATTGATTTTTTAATATAATTTTTATTTTATTTTTTTGTAATAAGAAACATAAATCACCATAATAATATATCCTATACACGCCCCAAACGAGTGATCAGTAATTACAAAAAAAAAAAATTACAAAATTAGTACGTTTCTCAAAACTATTTAATACTATATACCTACTACTATTATTATTATTATTATTATATTATATTGTAAGTGTAAACCTTGATTTCTGTGTTTGTTTCGTATAATATTATTATTAAATTATTACGTGTATAATATATATTATGTAAAATGCATATCATTTCTATTTCATTATAGGCTATAGTGAATAGCATAATGCTCAAATTATGCGAGTAATGATGTTGTATTATTTTGTACTTATATAGTGTATAAAAAAAATATGTATAATGTGTACTGTACAGAATGTTAATTATATTTGATGCTCATAAAATACAAAATGGCCGTTGTTGATTATTTCATTTATTTGCATACTATACAGTGGTAATTCATCGGAGATAACCATCAAATTACCCAAGTGTATTTCCAGTGGAATCGTGGCCGAGTTAGGAAGTACAAAAAAAGAAAAAAAAAGTTCAGGAAAACGTATTTATACGTCATTTAAACGTCTAGAGTCAAAAATGTTTTGGGTTTTTTCTAACTGCATACACATTATATTAATTTAATACTAACAATAAATATATTCGGTCAATATAGAGAGAGTGGAGGAAGTACCTACTTCGCTCGAATAAGATACTCGTGGTGGATACAATTTAATTTGATAGCAATGATAAATCATTTTTTATTATTCTAAAACTATTTTAGTGAAGCTTCAGTACCGATAATAACATGTAATATTGTTATTAAAAAAAAAATTACCTTTCACCTTAAAATAGCCCCAATTGAAAAAAAAAATAATCAGATATTATAACAACTATAATTATTTGTTATTTACTCACTGAATTGATCAAATACCGTGCACTGCATATATCGTATAAAAGATAGTTTTTCTTTACATTTAAAGAAACTACTTGAAAAGTCTAGAAATACCCGCCATAATATGCCAATCAGAACAAATTTGGTATCGAAAAAAATTTACTTCAAGAACTCGACTTTTTCGGCCCAAAAAATTACAAACGTACAAAAAAAAAAAAAAAATCACTGTAAAATATATAATTTGGCCAGATATGATGGTGGTAGTTGGTCCATCGCTCATTCGATCCTTAGACCAGATAGTGTATTATTATAACTTATTATTTACAATTTGAAAACAAAATTAAATCATGGTAATCTTGGTAAGTATATATTGAAAAAATAAAATTAGTAACCACAATAACATTATTTTTTGTTTTATTTTATTCCCTGCATTTATACAATTTTTTTTTTAAAAAAATTTAGCAATTTAAGACACTATTTCCCAGTGTTCCTGTTCGTCCATTGCGAGTCTGTTGATTTGGTTATTAGGGATATATTATTCTTTATATATTAGACGTATATTACACGCCCGTCTGTGCGTCTGTCTTGACAATTCATTGCTGTGGTTACCAATATTAATATTTACAATAATTGTTTTTTATAGAGTATAGTTTTAGTGGATATGTTGCATTTGAAAGCAATGATAAATAATTTTTTTCGATAATACGATTTTAAGCAAAATTTCAGTTTAATTTTTTTGGAGAGAAGGAAATCAGAAAATGAACCAACTAAAGTATCATCTAGAATGAATTTTCTATAAAAAAAAAATATATATATATATTTTTGAAAAGTATTTTAAATAGAATAATAAAACAAAAAGCTAGGAAGTACTTTACACGTTGGAATTAAAATCCAGGGATTTAGCACCCTCAGAGTGGGTTTTTCCAACTTCTTTCTTTATACATGAGAAAATTACTAGAAAATAGAAAAATTATTTTCTCAAAGTAGAACCAATTTTCTATAAAAAAAAAGCTCTTTACTTAAAAATTCTTTCTCGATCCTTTTTCCCGATAAAATATACCTATACAGAGATAAAAAATAAAAAATATAATCTTAAAATAAGTATATCCTAAATATCAAATATCTAAAATTCGTCAAGTAAGAGATACAAGCCCTTGCTTGTAGAGTTAAATTTGTAAGTGACAAGTACATAATCACAAATCATTGCATTCTATAAAACTATTTTCTTATATTAACTATTTTTATAGAATCATAATATTAAACATCACCCGTCAAAGATATTTTTTTCAATTTCATGTTATTTCAGTATTATATAGTAACCACGAAAACTTTATTTGTTATTTAAAAAAATATAAAAATTTCCTTTTATAAAATTTAGTATTTGTTTATTTTATTATTTTTTTAAGAAAACTATTAGTATTATTAAAAAATTACCCTTGAAAAGTTCCATAGAGAACAAATTCGTTATCAAAAAAGATTTTTACTCCAAAAGTTTGAGCTAAAGTAAGGTTTCCATAAAATATTAAACATCTTCTAGAACCATTAGATTCCTTGCAAAGCATAATATTTTTTAAAAAATGTTAGTGTCTATCTAAGTACATTATCTTCCTGAACCTATGTATGTATGGTGAGAACGATGCTTGTTGTTACAATTTTGATATTTTTAATTTATCCATTGCTACTTTCTGAATAAATGTTATTATATTTCATTATTAGTTAGTTTTTAAAAACATTTATTTCTTTATTAAAAATAATGTTTATTTTAACAACTTAGTGGAACATTGTTGTTACATTATAAGTTATTTGTATAATATATTTAAGTCATATGTATGATGAAAATTAATTAATCAATACATTTTAGCCAATTATTACTTTCTAAAATAATAATAATAATAACGAATAATTTTATAGGGTAAAATGCAAATTAAGTATTTTAGTGAAAATCTTAAAATATAAATTAAATTCCATAATAATATATTTATATTTCTGAATATTCTAATATGGAAAAAATTATTAAAAATAAACTAGGTATATTATAAATAAAATTGACCACCGTTCGACTCTAAAAAAAAATACTAGTCATCAGACTGGTCCAATATTTGAATAAAGGTAAATATATGCTTTTTTTAGGTATTCGAATACTATTTTGAATACTTTTCACATAAAATATTCGAATACATATTTTCAATACTTGTATAAATGTATTTTTGTAAAATATAAATAATAATAATAACCATGTACCTACTTATGATAGAAATATTTATGTTATTTTTATATTTATTGAAAAATGAAAAATATCTTATGATAATATAATATGAACAAATGCATTAATATTTGAACTTTGAATTTATGTAGATAAAAAATAGATAAAAATAAATTATAAAACATAATAGCAGTTGACAACTATCAATTATTGTAATTGTATGCAGACAGGCTGGTCATTTGTCCAAGACCTGGCGTTTTTGAGAGAGGTCTCGCTAAAAAAAACTTCATAAAACGGAATAATATATAGGTCAAAAACATAATGAAAATTTCCAAAATGTAATTATTAAGTAAGTATTTACTTAGATTTACACAACAGTTGATGATAAGCAAGAAATAAAATGTCACACATTTATAGTGGATACTTACTTTACTAATTTTATTTATGCATAGTCTCACAAAACCTGGTGTCATCCTTGTCTATGATTACTATAATCTATTATTTTAATTACTAAGTAAATCAGCATAAATTGAATATAACAATTATCATGTACATCACTAAAAAATGTTTGTTCCTATTAAATGTCTAGCCATCTGATAACTAATTCCAAATAATTAAAAAAAATAGTTTAAGTTAGAGAATAAACAATATTTTTTATCTAATTAATAATCGGCACCATTAATTACATAACATACAATATATTCAATAATATTAGTTATAATGGTACCTATTAAGTTTTGAAAAAATGAATTATTATGAAAAAAATTTGTTTGTATTTTATAGACATTAATTTTTTTATGCTAGTCTAAACAATTTAATAATTAAAGACAGTGTATCTATTTTATTGGAAACTATTAATAAATAAAAAATTATTGGAACACTTTTAAAAGTATTCGAATAAATATTCCGAATATATTTTTTGAAATATATTCGAATACCTGTTCTGAATACGCCTTTACCCATTTATTCCAATAAGTATTTCGAATACAAAATAAAAATACTTATTCGTTATTATAAGTCTGTAATAGTCTGCTATTATGTTTATATGTTATTATTTCTATAAAATCTAATTTATATATAAAGACTTTAATCTAATTGGATCTCATTACTATAAAATAATAATTAATATAATTAACCCTTTCGGTACCTACCAAGTACTTTTTTCTGAAACACAACCACCCCCCCCCCCTCAGCCCAGGAATTTTTTTATTTTCCAATTTTTACTTTATACATTTAATCTAATTATGCATAACATTTTTTTTGATATAAACCCGTCATTTAAAGATATTGAAGTTTTAAGAAACAATGGCTACGGGTTCAGAAACGGCCATATGCCATCACGTCAATACACTGTCACGGTATCATCAATAAGGTAATTACCACGGACTAAGATATCTGGTAATTACTAACATTAGAAACACCTGAAAAATGTAGAAATTATAAATGGTTATAATTTCTTTGGAATAATTCCAATTTACTATTTTCTATCGTCTTTAGATTAGTCTTTGGACTGACTATATGATACCAAATAGGCATCATAATGATAAAATCAATAAACAATCAGTAATATATCTATTATAATGACGATATTAGCGTCATTGGTACCGAAATGGTTAATAATATAATAATAAAATTATAAATTATTCTTATAGGTTATAAATAAATAATTTTATAACAATATTTTATTTTAAAATATAAAAACTAAATGTAAATAAATAATAATAAAACTACTAAACTTAAGTATTTAAATAATAATAAATTCCAATTTTCACTATGAAATTAATGTAATATATACATCGTGGGGTATTGATAGTACATAACATATTATAGTGTAATGAGTCAGATAAAATTCATAAAAATCTTTCATAAAATATAATTAACCCGTTAAAATATAAATAAGCAGTTAAACATAAAAACAAAACATAAATGACACTAATTGTGTCAATCAACTATGTACATAACTATATTTATTTTAAGCCTCTATATAGCCTATAATATGTAAACAAAAATGTTCCAGTTTGTTTTGCAGATTTCGCAATTATAAAATAAACTAACGGAAAATCAAAAATTTCGTAATACACTCGTCGTACACACGTAAACCTCTTAATTGAATAGATATTTTTGGCGTAAAAGATTTAATGAAAAAATACAAACAAATAAATATTATTGTAAAAACTCATAGGTCCACTCAAAATCAATAATATCGTTATTGCGGAACAAAAATAAAGAGGAAAGGTATGTATTAGATAAATTTATTCAAATGACACAATAAATTATCTATTTTCTAAATCTAAACATTAACCAAGGTCTACTGTAATAGTGAACTTTTGATTTTCACAACATAATTAAATTTATTTGTACTTATATATATATATATATATATATATTGAAAAATATTCAAGATTAATCATTCATAATAGTACAGACATACACAACAGTAAACAACATCATAATTAAACAAACTTTAAATTATGATGCGTTTTAATTTTATTTCATTCTAAAATAAAAAATTAATTATAAGTTATAACTACATTTTTAATTATATGTATACTTATAAAACAAATTATTTATATATAACTGTATGTATACATTGTACAATTTGTATTAATATATTTATTATAAATTGTCATTCCAAAAAATGACCGATGATCAAAGTTCTATTCTCGAGGATCTAAGCACCAAATATATATAACATGAACTCTTGAGTAAAATAATTATATCGTTTCCCAAGTTCAGTATAAGTAATAAGTATATCAATTTATATTACTATAATATAGTTCATATTACTAATATAGATAAGTATAAAATAGTATTATTGTATTAAATAATAATTACTAAAAAGTTTCAAAAAATCAAGTAAGCTCCAATGAAGTTAGAAATTTCGAATTTATGGTTACAAAAAATGAAACTAGTTTGAAAACGATAGGACCATTTTTCAAATTTGCGGGTGCTGGAAGGACGTCCTTCTTGCACCCGAAAACCGAAATTGAATTTTCCGGGGCCCCAATTGAGTTACAAATTCTGAATTTATGGTTACAAAAAATGATACGAATTACTTACAAAAAAAAAAAATGAGACCATTTTTGGTTCAACATTTTAAGGTGCGGGTGCCAGGAGCACTGACCTCATTAACCACAGGTACCTAATGAGTATATATTATATATACTAAAAACAGTTTGTATTTCATATTAGAAAATAATAAATAAAATTATGGTAGGAGTTAGATCCTTTGTTATCGCTACGGGTATGTAAGTAGGTACTCTTCAAAATGCATTACTGATAAGAAATATAAATCATATAAATCTGTAAAATAAAATATAAGAACCGATGAAAATTTAATTGATGTCCAAAATGAATTTTGGAAAAATATGTAATAATGGAATAATAAAATATTTTTAACTTGTGGTATTTTATTTTATTATGTGTATTAAATAATTTTAATTAAACATCGTTGAATGTTAAAAAATACTCCAATGATACTCCAATGATATACTTAAATATAAAATATAAGTAGGTATAGATTTAAAAAAAATATGTTGACAATTAGGGAACAGACTTTAATGAAATAAGTAATAAGAAATAGGTCCTTGAAAAATACAATTTAATGTCATAAAAACTTGTTATAATATTAAAAAATGAACTTAAAAATGCATTAAAAATATTTAAAAACGTAAGTAGTAATTTAAATTTAAAAAAGCTAATAAGATATCTATATGTAGGTAAGTTTTCTCTGTGATCAAATTTTATAATAAATAATTATATATTTATATATTTTATTTTATTGTATTACTATTAAGTAAATAAATACGTTTCAAAAATAACAGTTTTGATAACAAATTAATTCTATAGTTTGTTTTATTTAAAATAAAATAAAACCCAAATACACAAAAATTTACTTTTTTATCGTAAGCAAATACAGTATTTTGGAAACAAAGTTTCCATCTTCAGTGCAAAACACAGACTAAATAAACGATAAAAAATAAAAATTGTCCGTGTTTTGCACTGAAGACGGAAACTTTGTTTCCGAAATACTGTATTTGCTTACAATAAAAAGTAAATTTTTGTGGATTTGGGTTTTATTTTATTTTAATTAAATTATCCACAAGTACTCATATATAAATATTTGTTCGATTTATTTAGAAGTCATTTTTTAATTGACTTAAAAAAAAAAAAAAAAAAAAACAAATACCTACTGTGCTCAGAATCGATTTTATTTAATGCAAAAATCTATCATTGCATTCAAGTTAAAAATAATAATAATAGGTACTTACATTATCTTGTCCGAAGAAGGTACGATTGATCAAACATCGACCACTCATATCCTACTTGACGTGCGAAATGCTTCAATTTTAATATTACCTATTAAAGTAACAATACAAAAAAGTTGGTTCGTCGTATGTTTGGTTCTAAAACCGGATAGGTAATGTACTATTATTATTATCTATTATATAATATGTTAAATAAAATAAATACGTTGCATGTAAAAAAACAATTCTGAGCGAAGTTATTCAATAACGTTTTTTTTTCTAATTTATAATAATATTCGGTAGTTTTTTATTGTTAAGTACCTTCTAGTCTTACATTATAGGTAGGTACTTAAAAAAACTATTGTAAAATCAAAAAAATAATATCTCTGAAAATACTATTGTAATAGAGATGCTATCAAAATAATTTTCACATGAAATTTCATACTCCAATATTTCTACCTAAAAAAAAAAAAATGCAATATCTGCACATAGAAAACATATACTTAGAATAAAAAAATATGTACCACGAGTCACTTCTATCCGCCCACCCCCCCCCCCAAACCCAGAAAACCCTTTGGATTAGTTTATACCAAAGAAATATTAAAAAAAAAAAAACTAAGCTCGATAGTTAAAATAAGATGGAATCTTATGTTATTGTAGATATATAGATTATAGCTCGAATGCAAAATTAATCAATAATAGTTTATTTTTCGTTTAAGTATTTTAGAAAGCAATAAAATCTAAATAAAAAAATTCTAAAAAATAATTATTAAAATAATTGAGTGGTATGTAATATTTCACGAATTAAGTTACTTTTTGAAAATAGTTCTTCTTTAAAAAAAAATATTTAAAATTCAAATTAAATTGGTGTTTAATTTGACAATAATCATATAAAATAAATTGAAAACTATAAAAATTAAAACCTAAATCGACAATTTTATATTCATATTCCAAAAAACAGAAATGGAAGTAACTATTAAGTGATATAATATGTATGTTTGATATAGATAAATATGACATGTATAGAAAACGAATAGACACAATTTTTTTTTTTTTTTTTTTATAAACCTATAGGTCCAATATAATATGCTTCCATTGGACATTAAACGTTGAATTTCTTTTAAATTTTTGATTATCTACTGAAAGAACAAAATAAAGACATTTTATAAATTAATTTAGCAATAAAAACATTTAACTACTTTATTTTATGATTTTAGTTTTAGTTAAGTTAACTTAATCAATTTTATCATGTTATTTGTAGGTATTTATAATAACTTTCTAAACACATAAATACATTAAATAAACTACAAAGAAATAAAGAAATATCAATATCAATTTATTTCTATTATTAGCAACAATTTTTCTAAAATATTACTTTTTTTTAATGTTTTTTCATTTTTCGGTGACTGATAAAAAAAAAATCGTTTCATTCAGAAATTTACCCAGAAAAATCAGAAAAATACGGACATTTCGATCGGAATAAAATGTGTCTGCATGTTTTTTGATACTGATTGCGCGCTCTAGTGTATAGTTTCTATAGCTCCAGTGGTTTATTATTCTGTGATTACAATAATCATCGCGACCAACACGATAGTAAATGACCAAAAGGTGGCACCACATAGTTCTTTTTATATAATATAATATTACAACATTTAATGATAGAAAATGTATGTAAAAATACGATAAAATCGATATAATTGTTATAGAAATTAATTTAATACATTTTTGGATAAATTAAATTTTTAAAGTGTAAACAATCCTTTTTAACATATTGATTTTACACTTATAAATTAATAATTTATAATTTATAATTATTGCATTCTTCGGTACAGTATAGGTAAGTACACTGTATAAGTATTTTATTATTTTCCTTGCATGTTGACTCGTCGTTGAGCAGTAAAATAATTGAAATTACTCATTACTGTACCGAAAAAACGAAAAAAAAGAAATTAAAAACGCATTTCACCCAACATGTTACAGTAGAAATTCGAATCATATAACACTAATATAATATATAATTCAAAGAACGAATAACAATGTTTTTAGTATTTACTATTTAATATTATGCCATTATAAAACCCCATATTATAAGCCAGTGGCGGTTCTTGTGATAAACGCTGCTGAGGTAGAGGGGAGGGGGTAAAAATGTTTTTTTTTTCCTTTATATTTCATACACTCTGATTTTAAGTTTCAAATTAATATAAGTTTAGATACTTTATATGCTCGTTGTTTTTGGCCCATTATTTTAAATGCTGAGCGTACCGAAGAAACTAGCGGTTTTACAATGATGTTTATTTTTATTTTTATCTTTTCCCTATTCACAAATTGTCTACCAGAAGAAATGATCCGATATTTCAAGCTGACCCCGTTTCCGTGTTTCCGGTAGAAAATTGCACATGGTCAATACTTTAAAGAGGTAATTTTTCGTTTTTTTCGATAGGTTTTTTTATGCGTGAGGAAAAAGTAGGTACCCAAAAATTATGAAAAAAACCGGCAAAAATACGATTTTATCAAATCGAGAATTTCATTTCTTCGGAATTTCTAGAATAATGAATTGAAAATTTTAAAATTTTTAGTGAATATTTAATTTATTAATATATTCACGTTCATTAAATATTTTTGAAATTTTCGGCTCTCAATAGATATTTTAGATTTTAAAGACTCATTTTAAGTTGTAAAATGAGTAATTTCGAGTTTTGAGATCTGAAAATTTTATTGCACGTTAAATATTTGTTACTTTAATTATATTTCAAAAATCAGTAGTGATGATTATTTTATAATGTTTTGAATTTTTAAAATTTTTAAAATAGTTAGTAAAATTATATTTTAAGACCTGAAAAATGTAATATACCTACCGTTATTCGTGCATTAGTTTAACTAAATTTAAATAAAACGATGGGAAAAATGTATTTTAGACTCCCGAGCGTAGCTATACCTTGTGGTTTTACAATGATGTTTATTTTTAATTTCTTTCTCTGTTAACAAATTTTCTATCAGGAAAAGTGCTCCGATCTTTAAAATCTTAAGGAAAAACTACCAAAAAGTGATTAAAAAACGGCAAAAATACCTCTGCCTAGAAACTCGACCTCGATGTGTTTACGTTTTGTAGGAGGTTAATTATTTTGTCAACGTTTTCATGATACCTTTTTTCCTACTGTCGTATTTCATCGTATTTCTATCGTGTAACTTCAGTATAGTGTCAAACCCTGACCAAGGCGTTAACTTTTGAAACAACGAATCTCGGGATACGACTATACCGACGTATATTGTTTTCAATTGCAAGTTATCGAAGCTACCCGTTGATAACTTTATAGTTCATAACAGAACTCGAAAGTATATTATACCTACTATACAAGGATATATGATTTTATATTTTATTGAATTTAAGTACATGATATGACTATTATTTAGTTCAAAACATACAAAAACGCGTAAGTATTATATATTTTGTGCATGTATATTTGTTCTTATGTAAGAGAGTGGTGAATTTCTATTATACGTTATCACCGAATGTCCCAAGTCGGGAAACGCCACTGATAGTATGAAAGAATATGAATTAATGATAAGTACCAACAGAACAATGCATGTGAACCATAGTGGTGATTCGTGGGCTATGAAAGTGGGAGGGTGGATTATTCATTTTTGAAATGCATAGAATACAATAATTGTGTACCAATTTAAAAGATATTTATCAAACCAAAATAATTACTACCATATTGAAAAACAAAAATATAAATACGATTTAAAAAACAGAAAAATTACAAAATAATAAAACTTATACATTTTTATACTTAAAATTTAAGCGTCTATCTTTCATTTCATTAAACATAACGATAACTATTTTATTTTAATCGACGTCATTAGAAATATCATTTCACTTTCAACACTTATCATTGCTAGAGCGTTTTACATGAATAAAACTTTTTGTCAACTCAAAGCCATACCGTGTGTGGGGGGGGGGGTCTCACTTCCCAACTTTAAAAAGCAGTCGACAAAATTAAGTTCA